>CM069065.1:29646959-29929459 GCA_035220775.1 Malus fusca
ACCATTCAAGGAAGCATCACTATAAATCTCAAAATTACCGCTATCATCAGGAAGTACCAATACCGGAGCATCAGTGAGGCAATATTTCAATTGCTGGAAACTCCGCTCACAGCTTTCATCCCACTCGAATTTAACATCATTCCTGGTCAACTTCGTCAACGGCAAGGCAATCATAGAAAAATCCTGAACAAACCGTCGATAATAACCTGCCAAACCAAGAAAACTTCGTACCTCAGTGACGGTTCGAGGTTGTTCCCAATTCTCCACTGCTGCTATCTTTTGAGGATCAACTTGAATTCCTTGAGCCGATACAACATGCCCAAAAAATGCCACTTCAGACAACCAAAACTGACATTTACTGAACTTAGCATATAACTGATGCTCCCTCAATTTCTTTAATACTAAGTTAAGATGTCGGATATGATCTGCTTTAGATTTAGAGTATACCAGAATATCATCAATAAAAACAATAACGAATTTATCAAGATATTGCTGGAATACCTCATTCATCAACCTCATGAAAGCTGCAGGTGCATTAGTTAACCCAAACGGCATAACCAAAAATTCATAATGTCCATAACGGGTTCGGAAAGCCGTCTTAGGTACATCTTCCTCTTTAATTTTCAACTGATAATAACCAGATCTCAAATCAATCTTAGAAAATACACACGCACCTTTCAGCTGATCAAACAAATCATCGATACGAGGCAATGGATAACGGTTTTTAATCGTTACCCGGTTCAATTGCCTATAGTCAATACATAATCGCAGAGTTCCATCTTTCTTCCTCACAAATAATATTGGGGCTCCCCAAGGTGACGAACTAGGTTGAATGAAACCTTTATCAAGTAATCCTTGTAACTGAATTTTCAATTCTCTCAGCTCAGCAGGAGCCATTCTATAAGGAGTTAGAGATATAGGGTCAGTACCTGGAAGCAAATCAATAGAGAATTCCACCTCTCTGTCTGGCGGCAACCCCGGCAAATCATCAGGGAATACATCAGGATAATGCCTGACCACACCAACTTCTTCTATACTAGTAGGAGCAACATCATTTAACACCACATGTGCTAAATATCCCTGACAACCCTTCGATAATAATTTCCTTGCTCTTATAGTAGAAATAACACCATGTCTCACCCCACTTCTTTCGCCCACAAAAGTAACCTCGGGTAGTCCAGGACGATAAAAAGTAACTGATTTACCATAACAATCAATATGGGCACGATTATAATGTAACCAATCAGCTTCTAGAATCACATCAAAATCCACAATATCTAACGGAATAAGATCAGCTGACATAACCACGCCCTCTACCATCACTGGACACCCAAGATACACACTATCAACATAACATTTATCTCCTCTAGGCATAGCAAACTCTAACTCAAATCCTAGAGGTGAAGGGTGAGGTTGAGTCATTTGAGCAAACGTATGAGAAATCACAGAATGCGTAGCACCACAATCAATCAAGACCTTAGCAAAATGACCGAGAACATTTAACGTACCCATGATCAAGTCTGGATGGTTCTGAGCCTCTTGCAGTGAGATGTGATTAACACGCCCCTGAGCTTGCTGTCGTCCACCACGACCTCTACTGCCTTGATTACCTCGCCCCTGAGAAGTGCGTCCCTGGCCTGGCTGACTAGGCTGCCTAGATGATCCTGCACCACCAGTAGCAACTTCCCCCTGACGGGACTGACCTCCCTGATGCCACTGAGATCCACCAGCTGGCATAGAAGAATAAGAAGAATAACCTCCAAAGTCCTGAGAATACCCTGCCTGAGGATAAGACTCCTGGGGATACTGATAAGGTCCGGAAGCATACGGAGCAGCATCCCCCTGGTAGTGGTAGGCACAACCACGACTCGACTGGCCATAACCGCCTGATCCAAAGCTCTGCTGAATATGTGCTGGAAGTGGCATAATGGTATGCTGCGGTCTTTGCTGACCCTGAGGACACTGAGAAGCCAGATGTCCCATTTGTCCACAAGTAAAACAAGCACCACTACCTCTCCTACACTCACCATGATGACGAAAATTACAACGGCGGCACCACGGAGCGCCAGAACCACCAGCACCACCAGAATCCCTCTGCCTCTGAAATCTAGGCCCACCAGAAAATCTACCACCACCTCTCCTCGGGCCAGTAATACTATATCCACAACTAGAAAAACTCGAACTCACCCCACTCTTATTAAAATTCTGAGTCTTGCGAGGTCCCGGAATAGAGATACCATTACCTTTATCATCCTTCTTCTGACCACCATTCTTGTCCTCGTCATCCTCACTCTCACTGGGAAGATTATCGGAGTCCTCCATCCTAACCAAAATCTCGAAAAACTCATGATAATCGGCGCAGGGAAGTGCATTGGCAAAAGTCCGCCACTTTTTCTTAGTTCCCAACTTGAAACGTCGAAGCATCTCTACCTGATTACCAGCTGTATCAGGGTCATAACGAGACAAATCAGTAAACTTTATGTAGTACTCATGAGCGGACATATCTTTTTGCTTCAACCTGGTGAACTCTTGCTTCTTGCGATCAATATACTCTGGAGGGACAAATCTCTTCATAAAATTCTCTTTAAACACTGCCCAATCAGCTGCCCTCTCAGGTGCCATAAACTTAGTCTGGTTTACCCACCAAGCTGCCGGCTCTCGGCCCAAAAACCAAGTAATGGTCTCAACCCATCTATTATCAGGAAAATTTCCCTGACTTTGCATCACCTGAAACGTCTTTTCAATATGGTCCAGCCATTTCTCTGCCCCCTCGTGACCCTCGTTACCCATAAAACGATCCAGTTTCAAATTGTACATGGTCTCCAGGGGTGTCCTTTGAGGTGGGGGAGGAGGACGAATCACATTCTGAAAAGCCTGGGCCATTGCTTCCCCCAACTGAACGATATCCGGAAAATTAGGGTCAGAAGTACGACGGGACTCCCTACGCTCTCTACGAGGCGGCATAATTCTGACAGAAAACATCAAAAGATCATTAAAGCATTAACAATTATACAGGACTGCAACCTTAGCTCTGATAACAAACTGACACACCCCGATCCAGAGGATCAAGGCGTGCTGGCCGTCACGTGAGCGTGACGTAACCAAAAGTGCGACACGGAAGCAAGATATAACAGAATACGAAGGAATTTAAACCAATCACTAGTAGAACCACCTACTAGAATAAAAGGATGAGTTAAGATAAACATATAAATTCAGAGCACAGGTTTCAGTGCAGTCAAGTAGGACTAAAATAAAAGTACATCACCCGCAGGTGAGTCCTACATGTAGAGTGTCTGTCAGAATGCCGGAAAAAAAGACCTCGAGAGCCACCAACCGCTAACTAGAACCTGAAGGGGCGAAAAACAAAATGAGTGGGTCAGTAAAACCAAAGATTTTCCAAAACATTTCATTTAAAACATTTCTAACCCCTCACCGTAAAAACCTGTATACTTTCCCAGAAAATAGTATATAAACATATATATATACACATCAACAAAACTCAGCTCACATCCATCAACATAATATCTCAGTAATGATATGCCATGCCCAAAATGTAAACAAAATGTATCAATATCAATCAGGTGAAATAATAAATCAACCGGAGACCCTACAATGGTCATGTACGGCTGATTCTAAAGCTCAACATCTAATCCCACCGGAGTCACCTCGGTGACCTGTACGGTCCAACTCTGCACGTCACTCGGAACTACATATAGTAGTATGTACGATGAAAGGTGTATAAATACGCTCTAGTGCTTCTCTCATCAATCATCAGTGCGCATAACTAAGGTCACCCACTAGTCGGAATCACATCTAGTGATCTATACGACTAGCATGTCGGAACCCTCACATGGTCTGTACGACATCCACCTACTTGGATCCAAGACGAGCGTGCGGTGTGGTGAATAAATATAAGCACTAACACCTAAGTGCAGGTTATGAGCTTTCAATGCAATTCATATAAAATAACTCAGCTGAATAATAATAAAACTCACATGTGCGTCCACCGCTTCAATTCACATATATATATGCATTAATTATCAAACTAAATATCTCAACAATGGCATGCATGGCAAATTAATTCATAACTTTCATAAAAACGCATTTTCTGGGAAAAACAGTTGTATATAGGTAATACGAAATCAAAACTGTCCACTCACTGATAAGTCGATGGGTCGTAACCCCCGTGACGTCCCTGGATGCGCTCGTCCTCGGAATAGGTGTCACCTATATGCGAAACAACTATAAAAACGTTAATTTAAACACATAACCAATAATTCGAAATAACTTCTCATACGATGCTCAATTTGGGTATATGAATATACCACAACGACCTACTCTACTCGACGTCACGGACGTCGACATATTTTTAGAATAATTTTTTGACGTGGCACGCGCCCCCACGCGCTAGGGAAGGCACGGGTCCACGCGCGCCCACGCGCACCTTCTTCCTCGCGAGCTCGCCGGACTGGTTTTTCCGGCGGCCGGTTTCCGGCCAAACTTTGAACTCCTTGTTCTCCTTCGTTTCTGAACCATTTTCTTCGTATTTTATACCAAAATGAAGCCCCAAACATGTAGAATCACAATAGACTAGTTTAAGGCTATGAAAATCAAGAAATCTCACCGGAAAATTTCCAAGAAAATCGGCCAAAGTTGAACCACGTGATCCCGACGTCCAAATCCTTCAAACGAAGTACTCCGAGCCTCCTTGGGACCTCACTAAGCTCACTATAGGCTTAGAATTCCCTGAAACACAACATTTTACGTGTGCATGAACAGTGACCAGAAATGGATGTTCGGGTTTCACGTGATTCCGAGGGTTTCACTTCCTAAAACTAGTACCAAACGACTCAAAACGTCTCAAGGATGAAGATACATACCTTGGTTGCCTCGATCCACCGAGATTTGAGGGGTTTTGGGTGAGGCCGTACTATCGAGGGTGAGAGAGAGAGAGTGTCGGGACGGGGAGAGAGAGAGGCACGGGGAAGAAAGATAACAGGGGTGTATGTGTGGTCCAAGATCCAATCCACACCATCCAAAACCTTTCCTAAATCCCTAACCACACATAACCAATATCAAATTAATAAATCCAACTCACATATATATATTTTTCTTTTAATCTTGTCTAATATTTGAACCAATAACGTCATACACATACGTACCTTAATACCCGTTAAGGGTAATCCCGTCATTTCACATCCTGAATAAGAAAAATCTCGGGACGGGCTGTGACACTATTTATTTACCAAAATTTCAAGAAATTTACCATTCTAACTCCCTCCTAAAACTAAACAAAAATAAAAAATATGGGCAATTTAGTAATTACACACACCATTTAGTTATTTATACTTCAACTGCAACCATGTAAACATAACATGTCTTATTTAAAAATTAAAATTTAAATAAATTAAGTAAAAATAAAAAATATGCCACGTTAAAAGAAATTGCCCAATCATTGTCCTAATTTTTACAACTGATTTTTTTTTTAAAGATTTTAAAAACTAATCTTTTCTAAAAAAAAATAAAAATTAATCACACTCTTAAGAAATTGCCCAAGTCAACCGTCTTGGTCAGTTCTTCTGTTGCTCCAACATATTAGTGTAATTGGTTAATTTTCTTCCCTCGGTTACTTTCTTCCAATCCTCGTCAGGAACATGTACACATGCATAATGATATAAACAGAGAATGCCATGTACACACGAAAAAGTACTTATGATCGACAAGTTTGTGGCATAGCCGCTCTACTGGTCTAGCATTTGCATGCATACCTGAAGCTTGGACAGAGTCCTGGATTGATATGTTATAATGCTACATCCCGGTACGTATTTTATGCAAGATTTAACTGTTACAAATATTCAATATATTCTTATATGCAAGAGTTTACTGTTGAATATTGGACTACTCACTAATATCATGGCCGGTCCTATAGATTTGAAGGTCTAGTGTGAAAATAAAAATGAGGCCCACTGGCGCATACCTTAAAGTTTAGGTAGACCTTGTTAATTACTTAAGTGACGAGAATGGAAAGGCCAGAGCATTTTTATATGGTTAATTACTCGAGTGATTACAATTATGCGATCACCTAAAGTTAGCTACTGTGATTAACTTTTTTGGAAATTAGTTTCACTAAGGCGTTGTTAAGTGGAGTTGAAGGGGTCACTCACTACTATGATTTGGTGGTATTTCTCCTTACTTGGAAGTGAGAGGTCTTAGGTTCGAATCTCGTGCATGATATCAAATTAGGTTGCCAATTGTATGACTTAGTTGAA
Source organism: Malus fusca (assembly GCA_035220775.1). Taxonomy (NCBI): domain Eukaryota; kingdom Viridiplantae; phylum Streptophyta; class Magnoliopsida; order Rosales; family Rosaceae; genus Malus; species Malus fusca. Next base: position 29,653,229 of record CM069065.1, read on the forward strand.
CTTCCCCTTCCTTTTGTATAAAAATAAATTGATGTACTAAAAAAAAAAGTGGAGTTGAAGCAAAAGTTTTTTTCATGTCTTAAACCCCCCCCTCATAAAATAAAAAAAATACTTCTCCTCTCTACCTTCAAAATACCTTCAATTTAAAGAGTTAACCTTCTAATCAAATCCTCTATGCCAAACGAGGTCTAGAGGTCCTACGAACACAGTTGGGCACGCACAAACTTACAAACAGTCGGTTACCATATCTCTTGGGAGGAGCAGTGCAGATAGTGATAGATATTTTTACCACCTGCAAAAATAGGAATAAAAACACTTAAAGAATTAAAGAAGTTAACAAAGAAAAACTAAAGAAAATAGTTTTGAAAATAAAGTTAAAAACCTAGGGTTCCGCCGCCCCCTTAACAATCCTATGTAGTTTTACCAATTACTTATGAATTACACATACAACTTTGAAGGTTAGGTTTTCCTTATGCATATTCTCCTCGTGATATTCAAGCAATAACGTATATCTAACACGCAATCCGTCTGTGATATTCAGATCAAATATAAACATGCAAGACTCATTAAGTTTTATGAAAACATTTTGAAAAATCATGCAACCCCTAAGAGCGTGATATTCGCCTTAGGTGAAATTACAATTATTAACCACAAGAAGCAATACTCAATCCTCCGGTGATATTCCGACCGAATTGCATCCGATTACTTATCTAAACATCCTAATGGTAGCTAAGCATTAAGACATAGAGACAGTTCAAGCACAATGATTAATAATTCAAAGTATACATGCATAATATCATAAGCAATTGAATAAAGACTACATATTCATGCTAAGGCTCAAGGCTTCGCCCTAGCAAACGAAAATTAGTTACTAACAAACATACAACGAAATATTATTAAAAATAAGGATAGAGAACACCTTGAAAATAAACTTCAAAGTCTCTCTAAATTAGTGCTTGCGTTCTCTCCTATGTTGCCTCCGTTCCCTAATAGCTAAACAGCCTTATTTATAATATTACAAAATAAAACCCTAAAAGGTCTTGGAATAAAACTAGGAAATATAATTAAATGATAAAACAGAAAATAAAAGGTTTCCTATTTGAACTAGAATTCGGAGTTCTCAGAAAATTAGTCTTTTGACCGACCAAATCAACTCCGATTTGGTCCCAAAAGGTCTCTTTTGAAAGCTGAAGACGTCTCCTACAAATCCTCAGAAGGAATCTTTCTCAAAATATGCCACATTGACCTCCAAAATACCCAAAACATCCAGAAACGTCAATTCGAGAAAGCTGCGCGCTGGGTCTTTATTTCATCGCCACAGTCAAACGGCATGGTAGAAAAATATGAAACTTTGACACAAAGACTTCAAGAGACACACGAACGTCCTCCAATTTGAATCACTCCAAAATTCGTCCATTTGATCATGTTTTGCTCCAGAGGAAGTCGAATGTCCTACATTAGAAATATATAACAAAGTATCAAAATTCCACCAAAATAACCAATACATTATAACTAAGATTAGGGTAAAATATATGGTAAAATATGGACTCATCAGATAGCAGAGCCACAAATTTGAGATTGAAAGCCAATCCCCATCCCTAGTTAACTTCATGAAACGCAATACTTTGTCAGCATATCTAATCATCACCCTCCACGTGGCGAAACGCCATTTCCGGCCCTATCTAGTAACCCCGCAACAAGTCAGTACTGAAAATTGTTCATCAGAATATCAATCTCTGGAGTAGTATTTTCTAAAAGCATGGAGGCCACCATAGCTTGCTGCTCATCCGCCAGGGCGTTCCTGCCGGCTGCCGGCGTTGTGAGTCACCAGCATTCCACTTCACTTGTGGCTCCATCTTTTAGCTCCAAGGTTATTAGCAATTCATTTCACTTTTATGCATGTGTCACACGCGCAACCATTATATTAATACGTTTGCAATTTGATACAATTTCCTGCCTGTTCTGGAGACTCGGATATTTGGGATACACACGTATAACATATAGTGAATATCATCGCATGGTGTAATTGGAGCTTCATAGTTCATAATTGTGACTGCAGAGCCTAAAATCAAGCTCCCTCTTCGGAGAATCACTACGACAAGTGCCACGATCATCGCTCAAGGTTTCCAAGACAAAACAGTTTACTCATGTGACAAAATGTGCAATCGGTGATAGCCTGGTGAGTTACTGTAAAAGCACTTTTATTCAACATAACTATTAGTTCGAAACTGAAAAAAAATTGTCTAAGAAACATAGGAAATGCAAAATTTTGTATCGTGACGGTAAAAGTTAAATCAATTGGGACTAGGAGGAGTTTCTTGCAAAGGCAACCCCGGATAAGGGACTGATCCGGTTGCTGATAAGCATGGGAGAAGCACTGATGACTATTTCCTTCAAGGTCAGAACAGCTTCATGTGGAGGAACGGCCTGTGTTAATTCTTTCGGGGATGAGCAGCTTGCCGTGGATATGCTTGCTGACAAGCTTTTGTTCGAGGTAATTTATCAATGAAACGAAAGTATTGTATGTCCGGATGAAATTTGAAAGTCATTCTTTCAAATGCATCAGAATACAGGACATATATTTTCAGGAGATCAGCAGTAAAATTAATGCCTGTTACATTTGGTGCCTTAGGCCTTAAGTTACTCGCATGTCTGCAAATACGCTTGCTCTGAAGAGGTTCCGGAACTCCAAGACATGGGAGGCCCAATTGAAGGTCACCGAGTCCTTATAATGAATTGCTTTCTGATCTTAAATTTATTTATTTCTTAAGTGGAGGATGAGATGATCGAAAGGATGAGCCTAATTATCCAATTTTGCAATATGAACAGGTGGATTTAGTGTTGCTTTTGATCCGCTCGATGGCTCCAGCATTGTTGACACAAACTTCACTGTAGGCACCTGTTGTGCTAGGATAGCACCAAACCCGTTGGAATCAACTCAAGCTAACCCACAGGAAATTTATCAAATGAAAATGCAAGAACAAAGTATAAAAGACACCAAGATTTTAACGAGGTTCCTCAACAGTCAGTGTAACTGGAGTACGTCCTAGGAGCAGTAGGAGCTCATCCAAGAATCCACTATCAACCAAATGGGAGTTTACAAAGTGTTGACAATCTCACAACCCAAAACCTCAATACACCCAATAACTCTCACTCACCAAAGAAACAAATAGAGAGGGAAATATAGTGAATAATTTCCTCTCTATACAAAGCTCAAAGCTAATACACAAATACAACTTTGATTGAGTGAGTACCAACAAAGAAAGAAAATCATATTTCTTTCTTCTATTCAAAATGGGGCTGCAGCACCTCTGTTTTCTTCTCTGTTTTTCTGGTGCACTCTACAACTACAATCAGAAAATGCTCTCTATTTTCTGCACCTTCTACAACTCCCCTTCCGTTTCTCTTATTTCCAAAGGCTAAATAAAAAATTAATTTTCTCCAACATCATCATTTGTCATCATCACAAATCAAGGAACAACATCATGATGTCTCCCTTTTTTTCTTTTTAACAAACATAATCATTTGTCTTTTTCTTTCTTTTGCTTTGTTTAATAGCTAAAATGTGATGTTGAGTTGCCACTTGGCCACAATTCAACAATCTCCACCTTGGCCAAGTTCTGAAAACGCCATGATAAGCCAACCAACACAATTGATTCAAAAAATCACTCCCAAACACTAGCAAGAGAACAACTCATGCCGAGTCAAATGCTCCAAAAACTCCTACTGCTCAACGCCTTCTTTATATAGGCAAAATGTGAGCCAATTTCAAGCAATGAACAAACTTGGCGACACCAACAACCTTAGTCAACATATCAGCGGGGTTGTCTTTAGTTGGAATCTTCTGGAGAATGATTTCCCCTTCACCAACAATTTCACGAACAAAGTGATAACGCACATCTATGTGCTTGGTCCTCGCATGATGAACCTGATACTTAGCCAAATAAATGGCACTCTGACTATCACAATGTACCTCTACCTGCTTCTGATCAACCCCCAAATCTCTAATCAGCCCATGTATCCAAATGGCATCCTTTATAGCTTCAGCAACTGCCATATATTCAACCTCTGTAGTAGACAAGGCAACAGACGACTGCAAAATGGACCTCCAACAAACTGTCCATTTAGCCATAGTAAACACATAGCCTGTAGTAGACTTCCTTCCATCCAGATCACCTGCATAATCTGAATCAACATAACCAACTGCAAAATGACCAATACCAGAGTCATCCCCCTCAAAGCATAAACCAACATCTCGAGTACCATGGAGATACCTCAATATCCACTTAGCTGTTTGCCAATGCTCTTTACCTGAATTATGCATATATCGACTCACCATGCCAACTGCATGAGCAATATCCGGTCTAGAGCATACCATTGCATACATCAAACTACCAACCAAATTTGCATATGGTATATTTTTCATTTGCAGCTTCTCTTTATCAGTTTTAGGACATTGTAGAGAACTCAATTTAAAATGAGGAGCCAAAGGGGTACTAACCGGTTTGGTTGAATCATGAACTCTAAACTTCCGAATCAACTTCTCAAGGTATTGTCTTTGATTCAAACTGACCAAACCCTTCTCTCTATCTCTAGTGATCTCCATGCCAATGATCTTCTTTGCTTCACCAAGATCTTTCATCTCAAACTCATTCTTCATTTGCTTCTTCAATTTTTCAATCTCTTCAACATTCTTTGAGGCAATCAACATATCATCAACATATATCAACAAATAAATGAAAGACCCATCTTGCAACTTCTTGAAGTACACACAATGATCATATTGACTTCTATAATAATTTTGGCATCTCATAAATTTATCAAACCTCAAATACCATTGCCTTGGAGATTGCTTCAAGCCATAAAGTGATTTCTTCAATTTGCAAAACAAATTCTCCTTCCCTTTTATTGTATACCCATCTGGTTGACACATATAGATCTCTTCATTCAAATCACCATGTAAGAAAGCCGTCGTCACATCGAGTTGCACAAGCTCAAGATCATATTGTGCAACAAGAGCTAACATAATGCGAATTGAGGAGTGCTTCACAACCGGAGAAAAGATTTCATTGAAGTCAATGCCCTCCTTTTGTGCATACCATTTAGCAACTAATCTTGCTTTGAATCTCACATTGCTTTTCTCATCAACATCTTCCTTCTTGGCATACACCCATTTGCAACCGATAGCTTTCTTGCCCTTAGGCAATTTAGCTAACTCCCAAGTCTTGTTCTTCAAGAAAGAATTCATCTCATCACCCATGGCATTGCACCACCTCTCCTTCTCCTCACTCTCAATGGCTTCCTCGAAATTGGATGGAATATCATCAGTAATAATAGGAAGAGCAAAAGCAACATAGTCACTATACCGAACTGGCTTGGTAATTTGCCTCTTTCCTCTGTTCTTGGCAATAGACTCTTGAGGTGAAACTTGCTTTTCAACTTGAATAGAATCTTCAAGTTCAACTTCTTCAACATCCTCATGGTCTCCAATTTCTTCACTTGTAGTGGTTTCGACATCAGTGGAAATAGGATTTGAAGTACCAGAGGCAACTTTCTCAAGCTCCACCTGTTGGACATCTTTCACATTCTTCTCAGAGTCTTTGTACATACTTTCTTCATCAAATGTCACATCTCTGCTGATTACAAGTTTCTTCATCTCTGGGCACCACAACCGGTAACCTTTGACACCACACTAAAACCAAGAAAGATAACCTTTTTGGCTCTAGGATCAAGTTTATTTTCAGTCACATGAAAATAAGCAGGTGAACCAAAAATACGGATATAGTCATAATCAGAAGAAGGTTTTCCAGTCCATACCTCCATTGGTGTCTTACCCTGAACAGCAGCTGAGGGTAACCGGTTGATGATGTGACATGCATAATTAACTGCCTCTGCCCAAAATGACTTGCTTAAACCCGACTGAGACAACATACATCTAACCTTCTCAAGCAAGGTTCGATTCAATCTTTCTGCAACTCAATTTTGTTGTGGAGTTCTCTGAACACTGAATTGTCTCACAATTCCTTTCTCTTTGCAAACTTTAAAGAAATGATCGGATGTGTATTTACCACCATTATCCGATCTCAAAATCTTAATCTTTCTTCCAGTCGGGTTCTCAACCATTTTCTTCCAACCCAAGAAAATGCTTAACACCTCACTCTTGTGCTTCATAGTGTAGACCCAAGACCTTCTTGAATAATCATCAACAAAGGTCACAAACCAATGTCTACCACTCAAAGAGGGAGTCTTTGTAGGACCCCAAACATCTGAATGCACATAATCAAGAATGCCTTTCGTCTGATGTACTGCAGTACCAAACTTCACTCTAGTTTGCTTTCCCAAGACACAATGCTCGCAGAAATCAAGCTTACAAGTCGTGGCACCTTTTAGAAGACCTTGTTTCACAAGCCCTTGTAGAGCTTTCTCACCGGCATGGCCTAATCTCATATGCCACAGTCTAGTAGTATCAGAATCAGATGTGCCCATATTTTCTGAGACTACAAATGCTTCACCTGTCACAGTGCTTCCTTGCAATAAATACAAATGGCCACTTCGAGGAGCTTTCATCACAACAAGTGCACCATAAGTAACTTTTAATGTATGTCCATCTGAATGAAACCTGAAGCCCTTGGATTCCAAAGTACCCAAAGAAATAAGATTTTTCTTCAAATTCGGTACATACCGAACACCTGTAAACTCTTTAACCATGTCATCATGCAACTTCAAACGAACTGTACCAATCCCTTTTGTTGTGCAAGGATTGTCATCTCCCATGAACACAACACCACCATCAAACTCTTTCAAGCTTGAAAACCAATCCTTGTGAGGAGTCATATGATGAGTATAACCCGTATCCAACACCCATTTAGTATCACAATCAAATGATGAGGAAGTGGTTAAAGCAAAATAAAAAACATCTGTTTCAACCTCAGCAACATTGACTTCAGAACTTTCTTTTCCTTTGGTCTTCAACTTAGGACAATATTTCTTCCAATGGCCCTTATTACGACAAAAGGCACATTCATCCATTTCCAAAGGTTTTCTACCCTTAGAGTTTCCTCTAGGTCGAGATTGTGATTTTTTCCTGCTAGAAGATGATCTTCTCTCCGATGATCTACCTCTAACAAATAAAGCTTCAGATGTACTATCATGATTTTTATCTCTATGCCTCATTTCATAATTCATCAAGGCATTTGACACATCTTCAAATTTCACAGTTTCTTTACCATGCATAATAGTGGTAACAAAATGCTCATAAGAGTCCGGCAATGAATTCAACAATATTAAGGCCTTATCTTCATCCTTAATATCCTCATCTAAATTTAACAAGTCGGCAATCAACTTATTAAAAGCATCAAGGTGTCTAATCATTTTTGTACCTTCTTTGTATTGGAAGCGGTAGAGCTTTTTCTTCAAGTGTAGCCGGTTCTCTGCACTCTTTGTCATATACTTGTTTTCCAATTTTTGCCACAACACACTTGCTAATGTCTCCCGCATCACAAAATACTTCTGAGTTTTTGCAAGACACAACCGAATTGAAGAGCAAGCCCACAAATTTAATTTCTCTCATTCCGGCTTCGACATAGCTTCCGGCTTCTCTCCCAAAGCGGCAAGTAGATCTTGTTGAGCCAACACATCTTTGACCTCACATTGCCACATCCCGAAGTTGTTTGTGCCATCAAACTTTTCCACTTCGAACTTTGCATTTTGCACCGTAGTTCTTGCAAACCCGGAGCTGCTTCCAAAAGGATTCTCATCTTGCCCGTCTGACATCTTTGGCAACTAGACAGTACCCAAGAGCAACCAGTGCTCTGATACCAATTGTTGTGCTAGGATAGCACCAAACCCGTTGGAACCAACTCAAGCTAACCCACATAAAATTTATCAAATGAAAATGCAAGAACAAAGTATAAAAGACACCAAGATTTTAACGAGGTTCCTCAACAGTCAGTGTAACTGGAGTACGTCATCGGAGCAGTAGAAGCTCACCCAAGAATCCACTATCAACCAAATGAGAGTTTACAAAGTGTTGGCAATCTCACAACCCAAAACCCCAATACACCCAATAACTTTCACTCACCAAATAAACAAATAGAGAGGGAAATATAGTGAATAATTTCCTCTCTATACAAAACTCAAAGCTAATACACAAATACAACTTTGATTGAGTGAGTACCAACAAAGAAAGAAAATCACCTTTCTTTCTTCTCTTCAAAATGGGGCTGCAGCACCTCTGTTTTCTTCTCTGTTTTTCTGGTGCACTCTACAACTACAATCAGAAAATGCTCTCTATTTTCTGCACCTTCTACAACTCCCCTTCCGTTTCTCTTATTTCCAAAGGCTAAATAAAAAATTAATTTTCTCCAACATCATCATTTGTCATCATCACAAAGCAAGGAACAACATCATGATGTCTCCTTTTTTTTCTTTTTAACAAACATAATCATTTGTCTTTTTCTTTCTTTTGCTTTGTTTAATAGCTAAAAGGTGATGTTGAGTTGCCACTTGGCCACAATTCAACAGCACCATCTTTGGTGTGTGGCCAGGAGATAAGTTAACTGGGGTAACAGGAAGAGGCCAAGTTGCTGCAGCCATGGGAATTTACGGTCCTAGAACTACATATGTTCTTGCTATCAAGGGCTTCCCTGGAACCCACGAATTTCTTCTTCTCGATGAAGGTAAAATCGTAACAACATTACCCAAAAAACAATTGTTCTTCCTGTTACCATAAAAATATTTGCTGTCACAGTAATTTAAACCTCTCATGTTCCAAAAATAAATTGTTCACCAAAAGTATGCGGTACTCAATCCTGCTGGCCTTAAAATTAATATCTCACGTGAATGCTTGGTCAGGAAAGTGGCAGCATGTCAAAGAGACAACAGAGATTGGTGAAGTAAAAGATGTTTTCGCCTGGAAATTTGAGAGCCACGTTTGACAATCCAGACTATGACAAGGTTTAAAGAGCAATATTATTTCATTACTGCATTTGTAATCAATAAATTCATCACTAAGCATATTCATTAATTTTCTTGTCAACTCTTTCTGCTTGTTAACAACAGTTGATCAACTACTATGTAAAAGAGAAGTACACATTAAGATACACCGGAGGAATGGTTCCGGATGTCAATCAGGTCTTCTCAACTTCTCCTTAACCAAACACACTATAAACTGCTAATTTATGTCTAGCAATCTTAACAAGTTTAAAACTTTATGATTTATTTATGTGCAGATAATTGTGAAAGAGAAGGGGGTTTTCACAAACGTTATATCTCCAACCACGAAAGCCAAGCTGAGGCTGTTATTTGAGGTAGCTCCATTAGGGTTGTTGATTGAGAATGCTGGAGGCTTTAGTAGTGATGGTCATCAGTCTGTGCTAGACAAGGTGGTCGTTAACCTCGACGATAGAACTCAGGTTGCTTATGGATCGAAAAATGAGATTATTCGGTCCGAAGAAACTCTATACGGATCATCCAGGCTCAAGGGGGTGCCTGTTGGAGCTGCAGCTTAAGCCATGCATTCCTTCCGTATAATGGTGCACAAATTTTCCCAAGGTGGTGGAAATGGATCCATCAAGTTGATTTTAATATATCGTTAATTAATCTTCATTTCACACATGGTTTAAATTATACTCATATTCAAAAAGGTTTGCTTGCTATAGTTTGTATTAGGTATATGTGTAGCTGTGCACCTTAATCTTGTTCACCTTTCTATAGCAACTTGGTGCGTGTTTACAAAGCATTGAAAGGCTTTCAAAATACCTAAAGTAGCAATGTTTTCCATGTGATTAGTATGATGATTAGGTTGTTGATCAAATTTGCTGGCTTTGACCCATGCTTTAGTTTGAACAGAAGAGTCATTCATACCCTATTATCGAGAGTACTCATTTGCGATGTAAAGCCTTTAATAAGAGTGATTAAATTGATTTTAATTTGGATGCTCACATTTTATTATGGTATTAAAGACGGTATGTTTTTCTATTTATTCAATGATGATATGGCATTTTTATGGACAAGAAATTGAACACTTGGAAAAACAATGATAAAAAATAAATTCTAATAATTATAGTAAATCCAAATTTTTGTAATAAATTCTAATAAGCTCCAACCCAATTTGTCTTCCAAAGGTACATGCCAAAATCATATATTGTTTCATAGGATATTAATATTCCTTCATGAATAGCTCTGCTTTCATTTGAAAGAATGTTCCTACAATCAAATTATCTGTAGCAAAACACAGAAAAGCATCGTATGATTACTACATTCCCTTTTCAATTTACTCCGGAAATGAAACGACGCGATTTTTATGTCTCAAATCATAATATAGCTGAAATTTTCTCTTTTTGGTCACACTTAATTTTTTTGACATACTAATTAACTTATGAAGATTTGAATTTGAGTTTGTTAAAAGGTTATTGGTGAATTTTAGTATAGATATCGAAATTTCGGTGAAATAAAAGTTCGTTTACACATAGAACTCAAAGTTCCGATTTTACCTTCAGGCATCTAAGGCCAGAACTGCGAAATGGCTCGGATCAGTAGGGGGCATTATTGAAGATCCTATAGACAAAGTGTGGAGCATGGTTTCTCAAACCCAAAGACTAGGCGAATAGATGCTGATGGTTGAGCGCTGCACTGATCTAGCCAGAGAGGAAGGCGTTCCAGGATATGTTCTGTTAATCTCGGGCTTCATGTTCCCTAAAGACGATGGAAAAGGTCACGGATCATGGACTCATTACAACATAGCTATGCGTACAACCTGGAAGCAAGCAATGTAGGGTTGGATGGATCTGTAAATTCAGTGAAGCTTGGAGATTATGGGAACGTGCATGTGAGGACAGCATTGTAGATTATCTAAGGTTTCTGTGTAAGTCTTGCATTAACAGATTGAGGCTGCTTTAGAAGCAGCATCCAAGAGGGTTTGAGTAGAATGTTAGTGTACATGTTTTCGTTTAAATAAAGTAAATAAAAAATAAAAATTAACACTCTGTTCTTTTTCTTTTCCTTTTGGTAGACCTATACTATGTTGAATTGAAATTGTTAAGGTTTCAAGGATTTTAGAGAGGTGGTCTAGCAACTAACTACTAGTTGATCGAATATTGATACTGTTCTTGACTTAACTATTTAGTTTAACAAGTGTGAAGTTTTATATAGCATGTAGTCCAATATTCTAGTAGACAGGGTTTTGAGTTTCTATCCATGTGTTGCGAGTTCGAAATTCTCATTTTTCCTAAATTATTGTAATAGTTTCGAACTCTCTCTCATGTCTAACAGTAATTGTAATAGTTTCAACAAAAATAATGGGGAAAATGAGGGATTTGAGAATCCAACCCGAAAAAGATATTTAAATTGATGGGGAAGTTGAGATGTTAGTACAAATCCCATCCTCCACTTTTAATCTTGACGTTTCTGGACAGGACAGCATGCCATCTCAGTCCATGAAAACCATTCCTCAACTATTTTTCACCTTTTTATTTCCCATTTTTGGTCTACTATCCATAGGTCTCGGAGAATACTTTTCTGGAAAAGTAAAAGCCTTCAAGCTCGGCTGTTTTTTTTCTTTCAAGGAATTCAATTTAAAAATCAAGAAAAATGGTGGAACGTTCCCTCATGGAAGTATGCATTTCATTAGTTTTCTTCTTGTCCTCCGGCGGTGTCTGTCCATCACCAAAAAATGGTTTCTTCCAATTCAAGTTTAACAAATCCAACCCTGGCTGGCTAAGTCCCAGCGGTGAAAAAGTTTAAGATTAGAACAGGTTATCGAGTCGATCGTGACGATTGTACCAAAAGAACAGTAATAACAACTAGAAAATATGAATGGGAATAAGATTTGGCAATACAACGAGATGTATTTTTAAAACTAAAAGTTGTTTAAAAATCATTTCAGTTCTTCACTTTTCATAAAAATGAAAACCAAAAACTAATATCAAGCCAAATTTTAGGTTTTAATTTAATGCCGGCTTCCGAGAGAGTTGTCACGTTTGGAATACTCTGCGGCAGCTCTGTCTCCTTGCTGTGCTGTTGGTCTTCATCCTCTCTTTTTGGTTGAGAGTATGAATCTTCAAACGGGACAACAATCACGGTTCTTATGAGATTGAGTATGTGCAGAATTTAGGAGGGAGATTCAGACTGGGGTTGAAAATACTATCATCCGAGACGGCGTGGCCGAGGACGTTGACAATTTCGGTGAGGGAAGGTTCGGACGAACGTCACCATTCTCCAAAGATTTCCCCAGCTTTCCTAATGTCTCCATTATAATAGTCTGCATACAGAAGGTCATCCGGTCATTGATTCTCGACTGTTAGATGAACGTTGATGAAATCCGACGGTCCATAGACTGGTACCGTCTGGTGCCGGGTTGCACCCAAGAGAATTTTTCAAATTTTTAAAATTGAAAACAAAATTGTTATCTAACGGTAATTATGTTACATTATACCTAATGAGAATTGTTACAATTTACCTTGGCTAGTGACTGGAAAATATTACTGATAGATGCATGCTGACATATCAGGGAAACTCAACGTGAAAATCTATCAAAAACCAGGTTTATCTGAGAGAGAGAGAGAGAGAGAGAGAGAGAGAGAGAGAGAGAGGGAGAGTTGTGCAGGTGAGTAGTAGTTGTCAAAGAAAGAGGCAGGAAGTGCAGGAGATAGCTTCAACATGGACAGATTACTACTTTCAATTGTGTAACATGCAAGAAAAAGCCATATACATTATATTATATGGCTCACATTTCTCATTCACCTACCACGCGGCCTAAAATAACATATCACTTTTTCAGATTATTTGCTTCTTTATATAAGATTAAGGTGGTCTATGTAACTACACTACATAATCCATATAACAAAAGCAATTCACACACATCTGAGAGCTCCTTAGCAAACATGGAGTTCTTGGGGCTTCAATTTCGAACAATGTTGTTCTTGGTTGCCTTCTTGTATCCCGCATTCGTCGAGTCCTTGATTCGACGCTATGAATTCAGTGTAAGTACATTCAGGACATATGACTTCATCTTGTTTTAAATTAAGCTCACATGTATTGATGTTAGAGTACTAGCTAGTGTGGCATTAATGGCTGAAATATATATATATATATATATATATGTATGTATATATGTATGTATATATGTATATATGAGTATGTGCAGGTGGTCTACAAGAACACAACAAATCTTTGTTCCTCGAAGCCCATCGTCACCGTAAACGGGAAGTTCCCCGGACCAACCCTCTACGCGAGGGAAGATGATACTGTAATTGTAAGGGTCACCAACCATGTGAAATACAATGTCACAATCCACTGGTGAGAACTATTCCATTCCCACAAATATACGATAAACTTATGCGGTACTACTCTTGGCACGTGACAGTTTTGAATGAAAAAAAGTTTAACTAAAAGATGATATGCGTCCAAATTTGATGACTGGTTTTGTATTTTTATAAATGTGTGTCATCTTTTAACTGAAGTACACTGTAGAAGTCGATGAAATTCCTAATAAAATGATGATATAATTTCGGTAATGGCAGGCATGGGGTGAAGCAACGTGGAACAGGTTGGTCAGATGGGCCAGCATACATCACACAATGCCCCATACAGCCCGGCCAAAACTACATCTACAATTTCACGCTTACAGGGCAAAGAGGCACACTTCTTTGGCATGCACACGACTCTTGGCTAAGGGCCACTCTACATGGTGCTATTGTCATCTTGCCTAAGAGAGGCACTCCTTACCCTTTTCCCACACCTGATGAGGAAAAAATTATCATCATGGGTAAGTTGAGGCGGTTTCGGTCGCAATATGTTGTACTATTGTTTAATACGTTTAGTCCCAATGTTTACTAGCTCACAAAACAGCGGCTAGAAAATTAGTCTAATATAATTGAAATAGTCCAGTTCAAGACGAGCCACCAAACGAGCCCTAGTGATTGCAGCTTTGTTATTTGGTAAATTGACTTTAGCCTTTTAATTGCAGCTGAATGGTGGAAATCAGATGTTGAAGATGTGATCAATCAAGCTACACAGTCTGGCCTGCCACCAAATGTCTCAGATGCACACACCATCAATGGCCGCGTAGGACCACTTCCTGGTTGCTCTTCTCAGGGTACTGAAATGGGGTATACTTAGTACCACACATGTGATTTGCCAAAACTAACCTTACTTCCTGTACAAGCAAAGTGATCCAAGGGATGCAACATAACAATTTTGTGTTTTGCAATGTGCTAGGGGGCTACACTTTACATGTTGAAAGTGACAAGACCTACATGCTACGCATCGTGAACGCTGCGCTAAACGATGAATTGTTCTTCAAGGTAGCAGGGCACAGCCTAACCGTTGTAGAAGTCGATGCCTCCTACACCAAGCCGTTCCAAACTGACACAATATACACCGGTCCAGGTCAAACCACAAACGCAATTCTAACAGCAAACCAGGGGATTGGCAAGTACTTCATAACAGCGTCTCCCTTCATGGACGCGCCAATTGGGTTCGACAACGCAACTGTGATCGCTACTTTGCGCTACAAAGGCACCCCGGCAAATCCCACAGCTATCTTAACCAGCATTCCTCCTCGCAATGCAACCCCGTTAACAGACGCTTTTGTTGACTCCCTTCGAAGCCTCAATTCGAAACAATACCCAGCCGATGTCCCATTAACTATAGACCATTCGCTTTTTTTCACCATTTCAGTTGGTGCAAATCCATGTGCTACATGTGTCAGTGGAAGCAAACTAGCATCTGCCTTCAACAATGTTAGCTTTGTGATGCCAAGTATCTCTCTCCTTCAAGCATATTACTACAATGTAAAGGGAGTCTACACACTTGATTTTCCGGCAAACCCTCCAATTCCTTTTAATTACACCGGCACATCTCCGGCGAACCTTCAGACCACAAACGGGACAAGAGTATACCGGCTGGAGTATAATTCGACGGTTCAGATTGTGTTGCAAGGCACTGCTATCATAGCACCAGAGAGCCATCCAACCCATCTTCATGGATTCAATTTCTTTGTGGTTGGGAAAGGATTAGGTAATTTTGATCCAAAAAAGGACCCAGAAAAATTTAATCTTGTTGACCCAGTTGAGAGGAACACAGTATCAGTACCTACTGCTGGATGGACTGCAATCAGATTCAGGGCAAATAATCCAGGTAATAAAATCTACCACAATATTCCGTTTTGTGTACTTTTCTATTCCGTTAATGACATGTTTGCTTACTTGAAATGGGCTCTCGATTCATGATTTCTCGCGTTTTAAGTACGTGACATGCCCTACAGTGGCAAGTTCACTCATCTTAGTGCCTACACGCTAACATATATTTTTTTTACAGATGAAATGTAATTAATTAGAAATATGTTATTCTTTTTTGTGAATGGTAGGCATTTGGTTCCTGCATTGTCACCTGGAAGTTCACACATCATGGGGGCTGAAGATGGCATTCTTAGTGGAAAACGGAGAAGGACAAAACGAGTCTCTGCCACCACCTCCGACTGATCTTCCAACCTGCTAGAATTTCCAATCCGAACGCCTTTTGAATAGAGGTTGGAGGCTCGAGACATCGAAAGAGTGAGTGTTCCAGGTAGAATATGAACTGAATTGAGAAGCACACAGTTGAAAAGGTGGTTTGGTACAGGGAATGAAACAGAAGCAGCTGCTTAAAAGAGTGAATAAGTTTGTCAATTTTTGAATTTCTTGTACTTTGTCAAATTTTTGTGTTGAATTTAGTTTCACACCTATATATAATAAATATTTGGTCTGTAAGAATTTCTATAGTATCTTCTTGATGATTAATTTTTTTTATTTACTCCTTTAAATTTGTAAATATAATTCTGCAAAAAATTAAAAAAAAACACAAAAATGATCGCGCCAGATAGGGGTCGAACCTATGACCTTCTGCTTAGGAAACAGACGCTCTATCCACTGAGCTACAGGCGCTTGTTGGTAGACATATGCGGTTGAACCATATTTAACTCTCAAAAGTGAGTTGGCAAAGGCAACCGGCTAATAGAAAAATGAGAATGACACCCCATTTTTGTCCTCCAATGCCCCATTGTTCAATCTTGTTCATTATTTTTATTTGACTTGTGCAATTTGATGGCAAGAAAAAAAAATGTGTACAAATTAACTCTATAAAATATTAGTATTCTTATGAGAAATTGGAATTGTGGTGGTCAATTTATTTGGTATCACTAGTAAGAAAAGTCAAACAGCTTAAATAGAGCTATACCAATTGCAATTTCAAGCTTTTGTGCATGTGTCAAACCGAATGACCACTTCTTTTATCTTAATCTATTTTACACATATTGTATAGACTACTAACTATTTGTTGAATTTGAAGTAGAGTGGGATTTAAAGCACTTGATGTTTTAATAGTAACTAAGTTAATGAGATTTGAAATTTATGTGCTACAATATGGAATATTGTAGCTAGTAATAAAATTATTTTGTCCTAATTGAGCTAACAAAGATGTAAAATGCAAAAGAAATGGACTTCGGCCCAAACCAAACCGTCGAAATGAGTTTTGGTTTGGTTCGATTTTTTTCATACAATCAAACCGAAATAAACCGTCCTAGTATAATTAGTTTGGTGGCAATTTTATTATTTTAAAGATAAAATCGATTCAACTCGCAAGGGAATGATGCTCATCCGTACCTAATTTAATCCACCCAAAATATAAACTAAAGAATAATACTTCTAACCTTTTGATCGATTTAAACAGTTCGATCGGTTTGATGTCCACTCCTAAACTCTAAAGATAAAATCAATCCAATCTCAAACTGAACGATGCCCATCCATAATTAATTTAACCCCCACAAAATATGAATTAATGAATAATATTTTTGAAATGTCGTTTTCCAATCCTGTTACATAAAGAGAAAATTGTAGTAATAGTCTGTCAACTTTAAATTAATTGGAGCAATAATCTCTCAATTAAAAATCCATGACTATTTGTCATTTAACTCATCAAAATATGTAGCTATAGTCATTTTCGTTAACACCATTAGAATTCCGTCAAAATGAGTTATGTTGGAATGACCATTACTCTAGTGAGGTTAATGTTGAGAGACTATTGTTTCAATTGAGTTAAAGTCGATGGACCATTTCTCCAATTGGGTTAAGGTTGAGAGGTCATTGATACAATTTTTCTCATTTGGTTTTACATATTTGCCCCTTGATTCAGCCTCATGTGTATCACACGCACAAAAGTTCTAACAGAGTTAAATAAAATGATTATAGCTACACGTTTTGAGAGGTTAAGGAACCAATGCTTATGGATTTTTAGTTAAAGAATCATTACTCCAATTAAGTTAAAATTGAGATACCATTGCTACAATTTCCTCATTACATAAGAGCCACAAAACACAACAGAAATCCCACTTAAAAAGAAAAAAAATAAAAAAAAAAATTTTCCCACTGACTGAGGACATAAACATCCGAAATTTATACCCCGGCAGAAAAGGAGAAAAGAAATCCCACTTATGCAATCTAATTTTCCTTTTTTGGTAAGACAAAGTTTCTCAAAAAGAGGGAAGTTCTGACTAGTCAGGTACCCACAGTCCAATACCACCATGTCAGAAGCATTTTTTTCGATAATTTTTTTAGTACGAAAAAACATAACTCGATATATCAAACTATTTATATAAACATTTGATATACTGAAGTGGCACACTAAAAAAATTTCTCTCCTTTAACGGCCGTCACACAGAATACAACACTTGCTGAAGCGGTTCTGATTATCTGATTAATTTCTTTGATATATCACTCTCCTTTCCCAGTCTATATATATATATATACACACATCACACACACCTATATATATTCATCCTTTTCTCTTCCTTCTCTTCAAAGCAACGAAGCCAGTAAATCCTTTTCCCGCTTTTCTCAGCCCCCTAGAATCTTTCTTTTTCCTCAACTGGGTATTTTTTCTTGCTGTTCAACCCTTCATCTTTCAGTCTTCTTTCTGGTTAATTTCCAAAAATTTCAACTTTTTACGTTTTGGGTTGCTTTCAGATTGCTATAAAGCCCTCGCCTTTGAGTTTAATTTCGTTCAAATCCCAAAAATTCATCTGGGTTTTTCCCATTCTCTCTCTAGGATTATACCCAACGAACCAAATCAGATTTTCTCAGGGTTTTCCAAGATTCTCCGCGATTCCCAAAATGTGGATTCTTTCCAAGATTCTTTAGTTTATAATATCTAGGAAAAAGGAGATTCTTGATTCCCAGTAAAGGATTCTGAATTGATTGCCTTCTTAAGCTTTACTTCAATAGCTTCCGACTAAATAAGTGAAGCAGTTCCTGCATATTTTTACGGCTTGTAAAAGCATGGAGACCTTGTATCCGGCTTCAAACATGGCGGATTATGATTGGTACTCAGAGTGGACTAAGGAGGAGAACAAGATGTTTGAGAGTGCCCTGGCGATGTTCGATGAGAAAACGCCGGACAGGTGGCGGAAGGTGGCGGAGATGATTCCGGGGAAGACGGAGATCGACGTGATCAAACAGTACCAGGACCTGGAGGAAGATGTTTGTGAAATAGAATCCGGGAGGTTTCCGATTCCTCCAGGGTACCCTCAGTCGTACTTCACATTGGAGTTGGGGGATGATCGAGATTTCGATGCTAATCGAAAGAGGCCGGCAGCGGCGAGGGGCTCTGATCAGGAGAGGAAGAGGGGAATTCCATGGACACCCGAAGAGCACAGGTTTATCTCCATCCATCCATTTTTTGTAGAATTGCCCTCAACTATTGTGCTAGTTCAATATGAAAAATTAATATGAAAGCTCTAGTTCAATATTAGGAAATCATTATGTGGATGAAACTTTTGTTTTCTTTAATTTCCAATTAGGTTTTATGACAAGACGATATCCTAAGCTTACTCTAATCAACGGGAAGAGGATTCAAATTTGGGTGCTACGGAATGGTGGATATACTACCGTAGCCAACTGACCTAACCCACACGTGTAATTTCCAACTATTTTTTATGAACCAAATGGAATTTTCCACCACTCTGGCTTCTGTTCTAGTTATAGTTCAAAAGCAGTCATCTATTCAAATCTTAATTTTGATGTAGTGGAGTAATTTCCGCACTCCGAGTTTTACCTTCCACACTCGGGCCTTATTTATGTCTCTTGATTCTCCTTGGACTTGAAGTATGGCGGTGAATAAATTATGATAGAAGACAATTCCGCACTCACTACCATGTTAGTCAAATTGCACGTGGATAGGTTTGATTTCTCTGTGTGATCTTGCTATTTTTATTGACATGATTGCTGGTAATGAATTGTAGGCGGTTTCTGCTGGGACTTCTAAAGTACGGGAAAGGGGACTGGAGAAACATCTCTCGGAATTATGTGGTCACTAAAACTCCCACACAAGTAGCAAGCCATGCTCAGAAATACTTCATGAGGCAGGATTCAGGAGGGAAAGATAAAAGGCGGCCAAGCATCCATGACATAACCACTGTCAACCTCACAAGCAATACTCCACCAGAAACTAACAGGTCTCCTTCAGACCAGTCTCCACCGGAGCAGAAGTCCACTGAATCGCCAAACGTGTTACTTGACTGGAATGAGGCTGATGATGGAGGAGCCGCCATGGTTTTCGGCTCTACTCATGGCAATCTCTTAGATCCATCTCCATATGATGTACCAGCAGATGGGATTAAAATGCAGTTGCAGAAACTATACAGCCACGCTCATTATGCTGCTCATGCCACACCTCAAAATTCGCTATATCTAATGCAGTCCGCGAGACATCAGATTCATGGATAAGAACAGGCCTAGTAAACGATCTTCATCAGAATTTCGGTGTTGGTTTTATTATTTACGTGTTTGTGTTGGATTGATTTAGCTTAATAAGGACTTGGTTTTTGTACATAGTTCTTGAACATTGCAGAATGGTGAAATTCCATTAGGCCTCAAAGTGTAATGTCTTGAATTATGAAATGGAAATTAATTGTAAATTGCTCTTTCCCTTCAGGCCTTGAGTGTGACTGCATTTCCCAGGCCGGAGGTTTATTTGAGTGGTAAAATAAACATGTATATATTGCATCCCACGACCATCCTGCAAGATTTATGCCGCACTGGAGAAAACCCCGTAAATAATATATGCATACTGACGTGAATCTAGATAAGACTAAAACACGAAAAATTTCATGTTTTCGTGACAAATGTTTGACATATGATATAGTCGGACAACCTTACCGAAGTTCCTCGTGAATTTGCACTTGGGATGCCTGAGGTTGATCAGATCACTCTATGGTTGCATCACACGGGAATGATCTTGCAACCACTAGGGAAAAGGAGCCATGTCATTGGCTGATGTGGCTGCTGACTCACTCTGCACCTCTTTTGAAAATTCCACAGTATCTAACATATTGCTTTACCTTTTTCTTCTCATTAAAAAGACCTTTCCGCCATTGTTTTGCTTCTTATACAAAATCCAATACTGGGCAAATTGACGGAGTGGCCCTCCACCACTAAGATGCTGAGTTTGCATTCCACTCGATAAGCATCCATCTACCTCATTCCATCGTAGGATGCAGGACCTTCCACGTAAGAAATGCCAATTTGCATTTTTGCCATTTGATGTTGGAGCCAATACCATTGTTGATGGTGGCAAGACTTTTTGCATCAGCATAGCGCCATTTGTTTAGGTCTACCCCAAGCGTCATGCTATGCTCTTTACAGGTTTGTTCGATAACTATTTTGTTTTTATTTTTTAGTTTTGTTTTATCTTCAAGCTTCAATGTTTCTTTGCTAGTTTTTCATGTGATTAGCGATTTTGTACTTGTTTACCAGAGTGCGTTCACGGCTAAATCGATGCAATTCGAATCCAACGTAAGGCGAGAAAAGTTGCACGTGATCTAATATCTTAATGGATAAGGTGTAGAGTTTGATTTCAAAACATCTCGGTATTATTAATAACGAACTTTGGTAACCAAACCTCTCGACGAAAGCTCTACTATGTTCCGACGTAGAGCATGCACCGGATGAATGGAGCAGTTGGTGTCCAGCCAATGATCCAACAGTTAATAATCTAATGGCCAAAGTTGTCAGTGTATAATATACACCCATGCATAATAGCCATTTTCGAATGTACAATTAAATTCTTCTCTAACTATTACTTATATCGAGCCACGCGATAAACAAGTCTCTAGACCCTCTAATAGTTTGACTACATAAATGGGGCCGAGTCCACTACAAATACTCTTTCGGTGACCAAGTGATCACAAAAATTTATGTTCACTCGTTTTTAGATTTGATATCAGGAATGGAGAACAAATGAACGTATTTTTAGTGCTCACTCAACCATTAATATCAAATTCAAAAATAAGTTACCATATATTATTAGTCACCATGTGACACAGAGAACGAGACATTTGATTCCGCAAATGACAAATTATGTTGTGTAATATCGTGCGACTGTGTTTGTTTTATTTGATTGGTTTTTTCTACCAACCAAAAATGTATCGATCGCGTAATATTGTGTGAAAACAACTTAGTGGACGTAATTGTCACCTTTGCACATATTAATTTTGTAAACCACACACACTCAGCATTAAAAAGTTACAAAGCAACATGAAAAATATGATTATCCTTTTTAATAATAACCTTTTATCTGCTAAGATTAGTCATCTTTCTGCAACTTGCATGAGAAAGCATTCTGGCCCCTTTCTTCCAATTTTGATCAAATCTTTGTGAAAGTTTCACCGACCTCACATAGATATTAGGATAATCTTCGAGGAAAGATTGTTGATCGCACATATGACGTTGTGTTATTGGACAGAGAATAAATTGTGACAAGCAACCGATCATTCTAAATTGCTCTCCGAATTAGCAGATAAATTTGTGTAAATTTCTACTCGTTGTGTTATTTGTAAGACGCGTCTTACAAAAATATGTGTTGTGACTTTTTGTAATTTAGTCGCCCTCGACCCCACTCTGTCTTAATTTGGTGTGAGACCTGTCCTTGTTAGGCAGCACTGTCAAATATCTTTTCTTAAATTAAAGGATAAAATTAAGTGACCATGTTATACTTACATATATATATATATATATATATAATATTTGCTGAATTCAATAACTAATGCCCAAAAGAATTTTAGGAAATTCAAGGGATGTATCCAAGTCACCCGAAACATAAATGTATAATACATTGACCAGAATTTTTTTTTTGCAGTTTGCCAAATTTACCACCTAAGGTACACTATGGTACTGTACTGTATCAAAGTTCCAGATGAAGTCAAACAAGTCTATATTAGAACATTCCCATTTTAATGTTAAACTGATGCGTTCTTCTCCAGCGGCAATCGACGAAGCAGAATCCCAGAAAAAAGAAAGAAGAAGAAGAAAATGGAGTGGTTGAAGGTCGGGGAATCATGCTGACACGCCCGACCCCAATATCTTCCAAACAACCGGGTAGGCACGTATTGACCGACACTTGAAGGTGACAAAGGCATACTAATATGCATGAGAACAGTGGCGGATCCACAGTGGGGTCAATGGGGTTGCACGACCCCTTGGAAGCCATGGAAACAACCTTAGAGACCTCTTGAAGCTGCTGGTGCGACCCCTTGGAGCTGCTGGTGCGACCCCTTGGAGCTGCTGGTGCGACCCCTTGGCTGCACACCAAGTGTTTGACGAAAGGTCCGAAAGAACTCTCGGCTGGGCGAGACGAAGACGAAGGCGCAGGTGCGCGCTTGTTTTTTTTTTTAAAACCTGGGCAAAACGACGTCGTTTTGGCCCAGGAATTTTTTTAACTGATCTGAACAAAAAAAAAATGCCCAGCGTGTCCTGGGCAGGTCTGAACAAAAAAAAAAATACCGACCGTGTCCTTTTCAGCCCTATTTCACACAGATTCGAAGCTTTTCATTCCAAAACCCCCAAATTTCTTTTGTTTTCTCCTCCTCCAACCCTAAGTTCCAAACTCAATCCCCCCCAAACCCTCAACTCCATCTCCTCCCTTGCTGCCGCCATTAAGGTGCCTCCAACTCCATCTCCTCCCTTGCTCCACCAGCTTTGCTCTTTGTATTTGCTCATTGTTATTGTGAAATTTCACAATTCAAGTAAGTTTTTATTTTCATTATTTTGTATATGTAGAATGCAAGATGAGATATTTAATTTAATTGAAATCCAATTCATACTTATTTTGATTATGTTGATGGTTTGTTTATGTTGTGAGTATTTATTTTGAATATTTTGTATATGTAGAATATATTTAATTTAATTGAAATTCAATTCATATTTATTTTGATTATATTGATGGTTTGTTTATATTGTGAGTTTTTATTTTCATTATTTTGTATATGTAGAATGCAAGATGAGATATTTAATTTAATTGAAATCCAATTCATATTTATTTTGATTATGTTGATGGTTTGTTTATATTGTGAGTATTTATTTTCATTATTTTGTATATGTAGAATTATTATGGAACGGTTTTTTAAGAGAAAGTCATCATCGGGTTCGGGTAGTTCGAATAATGTTGATAGTTCAAATACTGTTGGTAGTTCAAGAACTCCAAGTTCAAGGCAAAGTCAGTTAGATGATGTTTTGGGTAATCTTGAAGCGGATCCTGGATTGAGAACTCGAATAATAGATTATGATGCTAATATGAGAGATGAGGTCCGAAGATCATATCTACAAAAAAGACATTGTCAACCTAGAGGTCATAATTTCCCAATAACTAATATTTCGGGAATTAATCGATGCTTCATTCCCCAATGGTTTGATGAGTTTGATTGGTTGGAGTATAGTATATCTAAAGATGCGGCATTTTGTCTCTATTGCTATCTCTTTAAAACCAATTTTGCACAAGTGGGTAGTGAAGCTTTCACTGGAGATGGATTTAAGACTTGGAAGAAAGGGAGAGAAAGATTTAAGATGCATGTTGGACCGGTTGGGAGTGTTCATAATAAGGCTAGAGAAGCTGCTACAAATTTGATGAATCAAGCTACACATATTGAAACAGCAGTGAGCAAACACTCTGACCAAGCTCGTAAGGCTTATCGCACATGCTTGAATGCATCAATCAAGTGCACTAAGTTTTTATTGCGACAAGGTCTTCCTTTTCGTGGCCATGATGAAAGTGTCACTTCAATCAATAGGGGAAATTACTTGGAGCTATTGCAATTCCTTGCAGATAATAATGATAAAGTTAGAGAAGTTGTGATGGAAAATGCTCCGGGGAATCTCAGATTAGTAGCTCCTAGCATTCAAAAAGAAATTGTGAATTCATGTGCCCTTGAAACACTTGATGCTATCATGGATGGTCTAAAAGATAGATTCTTTTCAATATTGGTGGATGAAGCACGTGATGTGTCGGTGAAAGAGCAAATGGCTATGGTGTTGCGTTATGCGGATGACAACGGGCATGTAATTGAAAGATTTGTGGGTATCCAACATGTTACCAACACTACTTCAAGTTCACTAAAGGATGCTATTGACACATTATTTTCTCGCTACGGTTTGAGCATTTCCAAGCTACGAGGACAAGGTTATGATGGTGTTAGCAATATGAGAGGTGAGTTGAATGGCCTTAAAACAAAGATATTGAGAGAACAACCTTGTGCATATTATGTTCATTGTTTTGCTCATCAACTTCAACTAGCTCTTGTTGCCGTAGCAAAGAAGAATATAGACATTGCCTCTTTTTTTTGCAACGGCTAATAGTGTGGTTAATCATGTTGGAACATCTTGTAAGCGGCGTGATTTACTTAGAGAGCAACTTCAAGAAGAGCTTGTGATAGCTTTTGAAAATGATTGTCTTATAACGGGGCGAGGCTTAAATCAAGAAACATGTCTCAAACGTGCCGGTGACACACGATGGAACTCACACTATGGTACCTTGATTAGCATCATTTCCATGTTTTCATCCGTGGTTCATGTGCTTCAAATGGTTATTGATGATAATCCCAATGAAAGTGCGGGTGAAGCAAATAAGTTAATGAGAGATATACGTACTTTTGAGTTTGTGTTTCACCTTTTCTTGATGAAAGTCATATTGGGACTCACAAATGATTTGTCACAAGCATTGCAAAGGAAAGATCAAGAAATTGTGAATGCAATGGCTTTAGTGAAATCATGCAAGGAAAAGCTACATTGGATGAGGAATAATGGGTTCGATGCATTGGTTGATGAAGTATCTTCTTTTTGTGAAAAACATTATATTGATGTTCCTAACATGGAAGAGACATTTATACTTCCAGGGAGGTCAAGGCGTAATGCTCCAATAAAGACAAATCGTCATCATTATCGTGTGTAGCTCTTTATTTATGTCATTGATGAGCAAATTACGGAGTTAGAGGATCGCTTTAATGAGGTAAATACCGAGTTGCTTATTTGTTTGGCATGTTTGAGTCCGAAAGATTCATTTGTAGCTTTTGATAAACCAAAGTTACTTCGTCTTGCTCAATTTTATCCTCAAGACTTTTCGGATGAGGATCGTTTGGCACTTGAAGATCAACTTGAGATTTATATTCATTATGTGCGTTCCAATAGTGATTTCTCTCAATTGGAAGGGATTGGTGATCTTGCAAAAAAAATGGTGGAGACAAGGATGCATCAAGTATTCAATTATGTATATTTGCTCATTACATTGTCTTTAGTTTTACCAGTTGCAACTGCTTCAGTGGAGAGAGCATTTTCTGTCATGAATATTGTTAAGGGTCCACTTAGGAACAAAATGGGAGATCAATGGTTGAGTGATAGTTTGCTTGTTTATATTGAGAGAGATATTTTTGCTTGTATTGAAAATGAAGCTATAATGCTTCGTTTTCAAAATATGAAACCTCGTCGTGGACAATTATAGCTTGTAATATTGTTTCCGTTATGAATTATGAATGAAAGTACTATGATTTCATTTTCAACATGTTTTTCCTGTTGATATTTAGACAATCTTTCATCATTAATAAAACTTGAATAAAATGATAAAGATTGAAAATCAAACAAACAGAGTGCAGACAGCTTTGGAAACAGTGGGCTGATGCTTTTTCTTAAAACAGAGATCTTATCTTTTCATTCAGATATTTCTGATATATATGGCTCAATACATAAGCCGACTGAAGTAATTGGGTCGACTGATAAAGGCAACAGTCAGCCCTTTTACACAGAATCAGTTTAAGTAAAGCATTAACTTTAACATTTCCATCCTAAATTTTTTTTTGGACTTTTACACTACGACCCCTTGTGGTAAGATTTCTGGCTCCGCCACTGCATGAGAACCAATGAATATAAATAAGACTTATAAATTTAAATAGGGGTGTGCTATCCACACACCCCATTTTACTTCTCACACACCCCTAATTTATGTCCGTTGATCTTCTTCAATTCATCCGATCCGACGACCGAAAATTAAAAAGGTGTGTGAGAAGTAAAATGAGGTGTGTGGATATCACACCCCATTTAAATATAATTAATATGCAAATAAGGAACATATTCAGAGCATACAACTAATCTAGAACACTAAAAAGAAATAATATAAAATTGAATGAACAAAGGAATGGGTCCTACACCGAGAGAACTCGAAGATGCCGATGTGAGAGTGCCTTGACGCCGGGATTGTACGCCTCGATTCTAAGTCCTGAGGGGGCGCAAAACAAACATGAGTGGACCAAATTGATATATAAGTAATACTAAAACATAGTTATTCCACAACATACTAACCCCCAAGGTTTATGAAAACTCAACAGTATAATATGTAATAGGTTTTCCGAAAACCCTAGCATGCCATAAAACCTTTCATAAAACATATATCATATATAGTGTGCTAAATATTGGTATCATACTCGCCCGAAGGCAGGATATTCGCCCGTAGGCGGAACATACGCCCGTAGGCAGAACAATGACCACTAGATAAGCACAAAAACATTGAATATAATCTTTTCAACACAAGTACATATATCTCAACGGAGCTCAGTAGCTCAAACATCATATCTCAAAACATCTTCATAGTATATAGTCATCCATCATATATACTATAAAGAACATGAAATCGATAAAGCATGGTATTCCAAAATATTCTCAGTAAAGCATGATATCTCATAAGAAGTAAAATCTAATTTACTCATAAAACGTAACCATTAAATTATGTTTTTCATGTATGCATTTCTAATAGCAAAATTATGCATTTTGGAAGGGGTCCACTCACAGATACTTCCTCGTCGAAGAGCCACACAAACTAGCGAAGACATAAACGCCACGATAAGTGCACCTAAGTACATAAAGGGTCCAATTAATAAAACTATACCATAACGATTGAATTTCGAAAAACAGACATCATAAATAGATTTAGGATGTCGAAAAACATAAGGGGGGACCTCGGGTATCCCCACGCGTCGCCACGGGGTGGCTGCCCCGGTGGCCATTACCCATTTTGGGTTGCCGGAAAAGTCGTCGGCGCCGCCATGGACAACGGCAAAACATAGTGTGCTCCACATACCAACCAAAGTAGATGCTCACGCAGGCCGACTGGGTTCTGGGTTGGTCCGGTTCTCTCTTGGGTTTGAGCCTAGGTTCATTTGGCCGAAGGACTGGGTTGCACGGCCCCAAAAGCCTGGGTTTGCACAGCCCAAAGGTCTGGGGTGATTGGGTTCCAGGTTTAAAGGGTTTAATGGGTTTATGAGTTTTAGGATTTGGGCCGAAGTTCATGGCCCAAAAACCTAGGCCGGTTTAGTTGGGTTTGGGTTTAACCCGTTTTTGGGTCGGGTTGGCCAAACTCAACGGAGAAGGAAGCCGGAGCTTCCCGAGCTTCATTCAACTTCGATTCTCCACCCTAGCATGCAATCTACCCACCAAAATGAAGACCACCAAGAGTAGATTAGGATTTTACCATTTTCAGATCCAGCCGTGGCCGGGAAATGGTCGGGAAATGGCTCGAAGCCGTCGGCATTCATTGGGTTTCTCCAGGCTTTTGCACCAATTTTCATGGTGCTACACCTTTTGGTCTTGGGTTCAAGGGTTGGTGTCTTGGTCTTGGGTTTGAAGGTTGGTGTGTATAGGTGTGTATGTGTGTGTGTTGGTCCTCGAGGAAGGGAGGGTGAATCGAGGGAGAGGGATAGAGTTAGAGAGAAAGAGTAAAAAGTGACGGAGAGAATGAGAGTGAGCTGCCAGAGAAAGAGAGGTCCGAAAGTGAGAGAGAAAGAGGAAGGCCATGTGCCAGGCTAGGGATAACGGTGACTGGGGGACCAAAAAGAAAGTGGGTCCACCCGACTCACCATGTCAGGCCCAAAAGCAACATCCCAAAATATCTCTCAACCGTGAAATGTCTAAAATACCCTGGTTCTAAAAATCCGTAAATAAAAATCGGGACAGGTTGTTACACATGTAGTGGGAGTTGGGGTGGGAGGGGAGGG
Source organism: Malus fusca (assembly GCA_035220775.1). NCBI lineage: Eukaryota > Viridiplantae > Streptophyta > Magnoliopsida > Rosales > Rosaceae > Malus > Malus fusca. Next base: position 29,681,568 of record CM069065.1, read on the forward strand.
GGAGGTGAGTGATGGTAGGGAGGTCCGCAGGATTTAGAGAGGATCTATTCCCCCAAAGCACCATCTTGCATGCCAAGAAATTTAATTATTTATTTTTATTACAAACATATTGCCATAGTAATCTAAGTTAAGAGAGAGGGAGACGAATTTGAACTCGAAACACAGTGTGTTAAACAAAAAGACTATCCATCAGAAATAATCCATTACTACGCGTGTCAAGAAAATTTTGAGAATTTCAAAATTATTTAGAAGTTGAGAATATTGAATATTATAAATGGAAAGTAGGAGAAGAGGATACTAAGGAAAATTCAATTGAAAATTTGAAGTTGTTCATCCATTATCAATTGGAAGTTGACTTGATCCCAATGGAAGGTCACCCACTAATTGCCACCTTTTAGATGGAGACTTGAAAAAGTCATATAATAATCGTGTTAGTATTAATGCGTTGATATTTTTTCTTTTGAAATTTAACGTCTGAATGTGTGCTGAAGAATTTCATGAAATTTAACGATGAGTCTGAGCCACATAAAAGGCAAATATATACCACACATTGATCTCCATAGTATAATACCTTGACAATAACTTGTACCTAAGGGGCCAAAACTCTGTTCCTTCACACCAACAATTCCTGGGCGTCATCAGTTGTAGAGAATCATTTATCTATCTTTCTTGACATGAACGATCACGTGATAAAAACATGTTCGTCAACCAAGTTTGTTTAGCAATCGTAACAATATGCAGCTTCACATGGTATTAAAACTCTAGTTGGGAAACAAATTGACGAAGTCTGAGGCCATCGGGTTTGATACTCCGATCCAATTGAGTCGGTTATCACAAGATCATTCTTCAATTTTAAACTTGATACATCCCCACTCTGCTCCAGAAAGTACAATAGCTTCCCAGTAAGATTGACTCAGCATACAAATACCAGTCGCGCTACTCTTGAAATTGAAACAAATTTCCTGGGCAAGAGAAGCTGTTCGATCACTATTTACAGCATCTGTACTTGTTTATCAAATTGAAGCAATCTGCACCATCATGCTTTGCTCTTTACAGCATCTGTTCGATAACTATTTCGATTTTATTTTTTAGTTTTGTTTGGTCTTCAACTCTAATGTTTCTTTTCAAGTTTTTCATGTGGTTAGCGATTTTGTACTTGTTAATCAGAGTGCATTCACGGCTACATCCGATGCAATTCGAATCCAACATAAGGCAAGAGAAGCTGTACGAGGTCTAATATCTTAATAGATAAGGTGTAGAGGTTAATTTCAAAACATCTCGGTATTATTAATAGCGAACCCTGGTAACCAAACCTTTCGACGAAAGCTCTACTATGTTCCGATGTAGAGCATACACCGGATGAATGGAGCGGTTGGTGTCCAGCTAAGGATCCAACCGTTAATAATCCAATGGCCAAAGTTGTCGGTGTATAATATATACCCATGCATAATAGCCATTTTCGAATGTACAATTAGATTCTTCTCTAACCATTGCTTATATCGAGCCACACGATAAACAAGTCTCTAGACTCTCTAATAGTTTAACTACTTAGATAGGGCCTTATGAATATGGATTTGAGTCCACTAGAAATGTTCTTTCGGTGACCAAGTGGCCACAAAATATATGTTCACTTGTTCTTAGATTTGATATCAAGGGTGGAGAACAAATGAACATATTTTTAGCGTTCAGTCAACCGTTAATATCGAATTCAAAAATAAGTTACCATATATTATTAGTCACTATGTGACACAAAGAATGAGACTTTTGATTCCGCAAATGACAAATTATGCTATGTAATATGGTGTGACTGTGTTTGTTTTATTTGAGTTGGTTTTTTTTCTACCTACCAAAAATGTATAGTAATATTGTGAGAAAACAACTTAGTGCACGTAATTGTCACTTTTGCACGTAATAATTTTGTAAACCATACACACTCAGCATTAAAGGGTTACAAAGCAACATGAGCAATATGATTATCTTTTTTAGTAACCTTTTATTTTCTAAGATTAGTCATCTTTCTGCAACTTGCATGCGAAAAACATTCTGGCCCCTTTATTCCAATTTTGATCTAATCTTTGTGAAAGTTTCACCGACCTCACATGGATTTTAGGATAATCTTCGAGGAAAAATCATTCCCTCACATATGATATTGTATTATTAGATAGAGAATAAACTGTGGCAATGCAACCGGTCATTCTAAGTTGCTCTCCGAATTAGCAGATAAATTTGTGTAAGTTCCTACTCACTGTGCTATTTGCAGGACACATCTCAGGAAAGTTTGTGATGTAACCCTTTGTAATTTAGTCGCCACTAACCCACTTTGCCTTAACTCAAGTGTAAGACTTGTCCTTTTCAAACAACGCTGCCAAATATCTTTTCTCAAATTAGAGGATAGAATTAAGTGGCCATGTTATATTTACACATGTATAGCATATATTGCTGAATTTAATAACTACATGCCCGAAAGAATTTTAGGAAATTCAAGGGATGTATCCGAGTCACCCAAAACATAAATGTATAAATACATTGTAATTTTGCAATTTGCCTAATTTATAACCTAAAGTGCCTATGGTACTGTACTGTTATCAAAGTTCCAAATGAAGTCAAACAAGTCTATATTAGAACATTCCCATTTTAATGTTAAATTGATGATCGCTAGTGCACGGGAACAGATCCTCTTTGGATCCAAACTGTCCGGATTCTGCAGACCAAATAATCTCAGCCGTTCACGTAAAATCGTGCGGCTGAGATCACTCTTCCTCTCCAACTTTCTCATTCGTTCTCTTTGGGGTGGGAGGGCGAGAGGGAGAGGGAGGGTAGGTGAGTGATGGTAGGTAGGTTTGCAGAATCCGGATGGTTCGGATCCAGAGAGGATCTATTCCCCTAGCGCACCATCTTGTGTGCCAAGAAATTTAACTATTTATTTTTATTACAAACATATTACCATATTAATTTACGTTTAGGGAGAGGGAGACGGACTTGAACTCGAAATGCAGTGCGTTAAGCAAAAAGACTATATATCAGGATAATCCACCACTTAAGCGTGTCTAGAAAATTTTGAGAGAATTTGACAATTATTTAAAAAATTAGGATATAGAATATTACAAATGGAAAGTAGGTGAAGAGGGAACTAAGGAAAATTCAACTGATAATGAGAAGTTGTTCATCCATTATCAATTGGAAATTGACTCGATCCCAATGGAAGTCATCCACTAATTGCCACTTTTAGATGGAGACTTGAAAAAGTCATATAATCGTGTTAGTATTCATGCGTTGAAATTTTTTCTTTCTGAATTTAATAGTCGAATGTGTGCTGAAGAATTTTAAAGAATTTTATAAAATTTAACGATGAGTCTGAGCCATTTAAAAGGCAAATATATACCGCACATCAAACTCCATAGTTTAAAACTTGACAATAACTTGTACCTATGGGGCCAAAACTTTGTTCCTTCACACCTAACGACTCTTGGGCGTCATCCGTTGTAGAGTCATTTATCTATCTTTCTCGACATGAATGATCACGTGATGAGACAGATAGACACATATGACTTTATCAACTTGTGATAGGGAAATTTTCCCGGCTACAAGTGAAGTTGCAGATGATTGTTGCAGCATTGCAGTTTCTTCCTCACCTGGTTTTGCTCCAAGTCCAACACTCTGAAGAAAGATGAGAACTGGATCACAAATAGATGTGTTCTGAGCTTCATATGGGGTGGTTGCTTGTTCCCTGTTGGCTTTAACCTTTTGGTGTCAAATGGTCGACAAGCCACCGCTACATTAGGGGCACATAAACCAAGTTCGTCAACCAAATTTGTTCAGCGATCGTAACAATCAGCAGCTTCACAAGGTATTAACATTCGAGTTGGGAAACAACTCGACGAAGTCTTAGGCCATCGGATTTGACACTCCGATCCAATTGAGTCAGTTATCCTAAGATCCCTCTCCTATTTTATTTGAAAACTCGATACATCCCCACTCTGCTCCAGAAAGTACAATAGTTTCCCAGTAAGATTCACTCAGCAAATAAATACCAGTCGCGCTACTGGCTTGAAATTGAAGCAAACTTTGCGGGAAAGACGACCAAAATAGTTCCGGATCAAAGAGTGCAAGTGCTTTCAGATTACACAGGGTAACTCAAACTTATTACAGAACTAAAGTCTAGAAATATAATTGAAACTTGAAATCGAAACCCTCTTAACCAAAAGTAAAAAAGTTACATGAATTTATAAACAAGGCGTGGTAAGAAAATGACTGCTTGTGGAAGAAAAAAAGAGAGGTTGTATGTACAGCTCTAGGAGATGAGTAAAGATGCCGGATCCACGGGAATAACAGTATCTGGACAATCTGTTCTCGGTCCAGCAAGTGAGTAGTATGCAAGTATATGGGCTGGATGCTCGACCGCTAATGCCTCCCCCTGCTGATCAGGAACATCAACTCGTCTGGGAGGAATCAACTCAATATTCCAAAACGGGCGAGCCATTGCCAAAAGGTCGCGACCAGTAGCAGATCCTCTGTACCCCTGCACCCACAAGTACCTAAGGGAAGTCAGTTGCATTACTGCATCAGCGAGTGCACGCTCGCTGAAGCAGCAACCCCTCATTTCCAATTTTTGCAGGCTAGGGCAACCCTTTGAGAACTCCAAAAGCCCTGCATCAGATTCCCCAACATAACCCAGAAGCATCCATCTCACATTCGGACTGTACCGACCAATGTAACTCAGTCCGAGGTCAGTCAATCCCCCAGGACGGAGATACAGAGCAAACCTTCGAAGCTTATGGCATCCCCTCAAAAGAGCTCGAACCCCATTGTCAAGTGGCAAATCTGTTATTGTCTCTTCCCGGTCAAGCAAGACAAGGCGAAAATCAGAGAGATTTTTGGAGTAAGTCCCAATGTATTCCAGAGATGCATTGGTGATGTCCGATACATAAACAGCCAGGTATTCGAGCTCTAGGCATCCCTGCGCCAGGGCCATCAGACCCCGTTGGGAAACAACACCTTCTTCGTCCTCCATGCCTTCATCTGCACCCCGCTCAATTCGGAGCCTCCTTAGTCTCTTGCAACTCCGAGCAAGAACATCCAGTCCTCTATCTCCAATAACATTCCTTGTCTGCGCATAATAGAAACAAATTAAAGTTCATATGTAAGTTTCAAATACGATTCCTACTTCAAAGCAAAAGCATTCAAGACACTCCTGATGTTGTATGGATGTGAAATAAATCTTCCAAAGAATGGAAAATTTACAAGCGAAGGCATAAATTCCGCACCGTTTCACACCTATACTAAAATTCACACAGAAAACTTATTGTACATAAGACACACAAAATGGTTTTGTAATCCTACCTCCAGAACTTCCAGGTTGGGGCACCTCTGAATTAATGTGCAATGGTCCTCAGTGTCCAGCAATGCATAAAGGAGATCGAGCTTTTTGAGAAGGGTTGCAAATGGGAACACTATTTGCATTTCATTCTTTCCCATGTATGTTAGACCGAGACGGCAAAGTTTTTGGGGTAACGTTACAACAGAGTAACTCTCGGATTGATCGTTGAAGGAACCCCCACAAAATTCTTCCAAGACAGCTGCATGACGGAAGAAGCCAACCAGTTCCAAGATTTCGCAATCACTAATTTTCACAGAGGTTAAGGAGCGGCAGTTTTTGGCTATCAGTTCAAGGTCTTCGAATTTGACTTTGATAAGATCGGTCATATAAAAATTCAGAGTCTCCAGGACAGTATTGTTTACAGCAAGCGCGTGTAGCCAGTCGCCATCTTCCTCAACTATGGAGCTCTCTTCCAAAAACAAGGTCCTCAAATTCCTATGAAAGCATATAATGATAAAAACAACGTCAATAACGTCTCTCCAGATGACAGTTACAGAAAAAATAGTTAGTTGAGAATGACTGCAAAAAGCTGCATTAACATGTCTAAAAGAACAAGGATTCGCGGGGATGCGCATGCGATGTTTACTACATGAATGCCCCCAAGAAAGTTCCAAAATGCAGCATGCAACCATGATAAACTCCGCCTGTGTAAGTTTATATTACATTGCCGGTCCCAAGCCTGGATAAAGGAAGAGGGGGAGGGCGTCGAGTAGTCGTCAGCCCGCACTTCTACCTTACGTCGAATCCCTGGGATGCGATCATACCAACTCACATGCACCGGATCCCATCAGAACTCCAAAGTTAAGCGAGTTTTGGGTGAGAGTAGTACTAGGATGGGTGACCTTCGGGGAAGTCCTCATGCTGCATCCCCCACAGCCGACCCTACCTAGTGGGAAAAGGCTTTGTTGTGTTGTTGTGTTGTTGTCCATAACCATGATAGTAATATTTTGGTACTACAGGTGGAATAAACAGGGGAGTCGAGGACCCCAAATGTGAAACCTCGAGAGCAAAAGACCATCACTCCCGAGGTTTCAGTTAAGTTGGGGTCAGTCTTAAATGAGAAGTGACATATTTGGGCACCTGCAGAGCCTTTCTTATGCAACTTCAAAATTTTGGGGATCCCAGAAGTGCTAAGAACTGTCCGAACCAAAGCTTTCGCCGAACAAATTACAAATGAAACAACAAGCTGAATTGTTAGACATAATGAAAGAATGAATGACCCATAAGCAATCCCTGCAACTAATTTTTTTAATAAGCCATGTAATCCATACTGCAGCAGTCAGGCTACCTCGTCCAAACATAGCATTATTCCGATTAATTGATACTCGAAAAAAACCTTAAAAGAGTAATAAAACTATGCAGCATGGAAGAATATAACTTTGTCCCTCAATTTTTACCAAAACAACGAATGCATCCAACGTTTCTGATTGAACCCACAACAAAATTCACCGCAAGTAAAAAAATTTCAAATAAAGTTGTGAACTTTACTACCTGCAGGAGCGGCCGATGTGCAAAAGCCCACCGGTGGTAAACCCTGAGCACTTGTCGAGCTTAAGCACCTGAAGCACGCGCCCACGTGAGTCAGCCAGGAGCTCCAGGTCCGAATCACTAACAATCATCCGCCGAAAGTGCAGACACTTCAAGCGGTGGAACGAGTTGGCGATCTCCATCACCCACGGCGTTACAAACCCTCCCCAGTCCTCGGGAATCAAATTGAACATCGCCGCCCTCGGCTTCCCTTTCAGCTTCAGCGACTCCAGGTGCTGAAACCGCTGCCGCAGCCGATCCGGGGTCGTGGTGTAGCAGAGCGCGATGGTCACGTGCTTCCGCGTGAGCGCGTCGAGCTCGTACCACCGCTTGCACACCAACGACACGGCGTCACGGTCCTTGGGGTCGTGGAGATACGGCATCACGCAGTCCATTACGACGTCGGAAATCCTACACCGCACGCTTCGATCCTCCATCGCTAAAAAGAAACGTCGGCGATGAAAATACTCACTGAAAAAACTCTACTGCTATTTCTAACAAAAAAAATTCAGAGTCAAAAGTGGAAAAAGATTCGAATTCTTAAACTCAAGATCGGGTTTTCGGAGCTCCGAATCCTCAACTCCAAATATTTCCAGAAATAGAAACTGGATTTCCAAAATCGGAACCCTAAGCTGTTATATTTCCAAATCCAATCCAAAAAAAGAACTAAAACGACACCGTGGCACCGACGTTTACAAAATCAGAATCTCAGAGAAACGCCGCAACGTGTCAAGAAACGAGCAGGAACAAGAGGGAAGAGAGAGCAGCTAGAAAGCACGATCTACGAGAAGCTCGCGCAGAAAACAGACCAATCGGATCGAAGACGGCGGAGCAGGGCGACCAGTGGAGGAGCGCCGGAGCATGGAGTCGGCGTGGACGCGAAACACATGGTCTGAGAAGACGGATCTGAAACGTACGGTGGGGATCGTCCGGGGAGGAATCCGGCGGCGATTGGATCGGACTTTCAGTTATTAGGGGTGTTTAAGAATAATTTTGCGCCTCACAAACACATAAGGGAGGGGGATTGAAAAGGAAAGCGGGCAGGGGGCGGAAAAAGATAACGGGAAGACGACAAAAACAAGGGTATGAAACAGCAAAACGTCGTCGTTACGCAGTGAAAGTTGGAGTGGGATGAATGCGCAGTGAAAGCGTGGTCGTTTGGGATTGGTTGGTGGTGATGCAATTGCTCTGTCACTGCAGCAGCTGCTGTATGGGAGTAGTTTAACTCTGATGTAAGTTGAAGGGCGGACAATTGGACAATTACCAAACTTAATAGATTTAACCGTGATGCAATTGCTCTGTCTTTCGTTTTTGACTTTCTATACTTTCTTTTTGACGAACTTTAACGAAAAGCTAATGACACTATTTACTTTAACGAAAACTCATATTTTTACACTAAAAAGTTAATTATGGTACTATTTACTTTACCTTTTATTTTGTCCTTATCGTTAAAACTCAAAGTTTTCAAGTTATTTTCATTAGTTTTCCTTTCTTTTTATCCTATTCGATTCAACTTAATCGATTCAACTATCGAACTTAAGAGATGCATAAAAAGTAAAAATATGTGTATAGAAAGTACCACTCTCAATTTTATTCCAATTTCATTTGAATCTCTTTAATTCGACTCATGATTAAAACTTAAAACTTGATCTCGTGATTATGATCATGGGACTCTGTCAAATCCATGAATGCATATTTGAATTAAGAAAACAATTATGCTACTCTTATCGCATATTTGTATCATCTCTCTAATAGAGATGAGACAAACATGTATTGATGGGCGCTACCTCTATTAGAGAGATAATACAAATATGTAGTAAGTATAGCTAATACTTGAGTACTCAAATGATTAGTAGGATCTCCTACTCACAATTCTTCATTTCTGATTAATAGAACTTCGTGTTTATGATCACAATTGTTCACATTATAAATTACTTTACAAATACTATATCTGCAAAAGATCAATTAAAACTAAGGTCGTTTAGTCATTGAATTGTAAAAAGACAGATGGACGGAAATGGTAAAAGCATTACAAAAACGTTTATCTATTTCATACAGTTGATCAACTTAATGACCTTAGTTTCAATTCATTTTTTACAGAGATGATATTTACATAGTGATTTCATAATATGAACGATTCCGATTATAAGCACAAAGTTATGTGAATCGGACATGAAGAATTTTGAGTATGAGCTCTACTTAACTTTGACTAGCTATGCATTGCTCTTGAATTACTTGATCCCCTAAGTCAAGAATTTTTAAAATTTTTAAAATGTAGATAAACTAGTTTTGCCTTTTGAAATTTGCATTAGGTTTAAGCAAGGTTTTTATTTTATTTGTTTTTCATTTCTTAATGTTTGTTGTTGCTTTCAATATTTTCTCAATTCATAGGTGATAAGGACGTTCATAACTTACCCACTTAAAAGATCAAGTGAACCCATGAAAAGAAAAGAAAGAAGATCCAATAATTCACAAAGGAAAGTGGGCAATCTTTAAAAGATAGAACATGGCCTCAAAAACACTTTTCTTTGTCTTTGCCATAAATTTGATTAGGGTAGACTAAGGTAATAGTGGATAGACTTCGGTATAGTTGTTTGTTTAGAGCAGGTCTCACTATGGTGAAATAATAGTTGGGTCGATGAGATGAAATTACAAGAATCTCATGTTTTTATGATAATTGTTTTACAAGTAACATGATTCAATATCTTGACACAGACTTTTATAATCACGAATGAAATTAAAAGCGGTATGATCTAAACATAGATGGGTTAACAATGAACTTAAAAGTCAGAAAAGTGCAACTTAAGCAGTGTTTAAGATCGTGTTTAGTTGCTAAACAAAAGCATCAACGCACATGTAATGGGGGAGCGCGGATTAGATTTTTGTGCTTGCGAAGCTTTACTCTAATACATGTGGAACCTCGAGGGAGGAGTTGACGCGTGGCACGATGTTGTGCCGCAGTAACCTGATCTCGTGCCGCAAAGGGCGATCTTATGTTTGCAAGACGAGCCGTAAACGGGGACATAAAATATACTGTATGACGTGGCAAATAGATTCGATTTTGATTTCCGCGCCAGTGACGCATGATGGTGTTAGCTGTTGAATCCTTGTGTATGATTAGCATCTCTTTTTTTTTTTTTGGCAAACATGATTAGCATCTCTTTGAACTGTAGATGTTACTAGAAACATTTAGTTAAATCTTTGTATGGTTTGTTTGGAAAGGGATCATCTCCGGATTCCTTCTTTTTAATACATTAAATCAGGGAATCCGTGCCATTGAAAGATTCAATGGCTACAAACAAGAGTTTACTTTAAAAAGTTATAATAACTTCAACCGTTGGATCAAATTTCAATGACACAGATTTCCTAATTTGATAGATTAGGAGGAAGGATTCGGAGATGATCCCTTTACGGTTTGTTCATGCTTGACCAGGACGTTGTGACTAGTCAAGTTCATGTATATTATATTATTGCAAACGATTTCGCCTGGTAATAATTTCTAAATTAATTTGAAGCTACTTTAAAAGTTTGACAACCGTCAGTAATGGTGGATGATATGTGATTATTCATCTTCATTCCATATATATAAACAAAATTATTTGGTTTTTTACATGTAAATACAGTTTGACACATATATAAAAAAATTCATTTTGATCACAAATTTGATATTTTATGCAAAAATGAATAACTTGTTATACGTAAAGAACCAAACTTTTTGTTGTGCAACAAGAAATTAATGAATATTATTTCAAGTGAAGAATATATTTCTCATCATCTGCATAGCACATAGTATTAATTAGTATTTTAGATATATTTTCTTCTATTTTCAAATGAGGCATCTTAGTCAAAATATGCCCGTGTTATCAAGCAAATAAACCTCTTTTTGACATAATTAATTAGGACAGTGACTTCCACGATATGACTAATAATGCAAATAGTTTAATATAAATAAAGCCAATATCCACTTAATTAAACTAGTTCGTTGTCATGGTCCACCAAATGAAAGAACCTTTCTAACGGTTTTCGTATCTAATTAACCAAAAGGGGAACTAATTAATGGCTGAAATTGTCTACCTAGCAGTATACGATCAAGAGGTAGTTGTCTTCGTTCGGTTGCGAGAGGTTCAAATCCAACTTATAGAGATGAGCAAGATAATATATATTTGTAATGAGTTCGAAACATAATTTTGAATAACCCAATTATAATGTTGTAATTTTATTATGATGATGTAACTTTGTTATGATGAGTTGATCCGTTGTAATTATTGTATTGCTTGTTATAAGTAACTTAATTCATACATCAATGATCAATACTGGAAGTTAAATTCGCACATGAAATCTGGTTCGATATATGTACGTAATAATGTATATACATGAAGAGAAATATGGTTGGGTTTTCTTGCAACCCGCTGAACCCAGAGAGACAAAACCAGGAGCTCACACTTAGTACGTGGTCGTTCACTTACTACACACTGTGGTCTCTCGTGCACCTAAGAAATTAAACAAAGCAGATTAATGAAGACATTTACACTTAACTACGTATAGTGTAGATAATATCATTTTTTTCAAAAAAAAAAAAAAAACTACATATATATCAACTGTATATACTTGCATAGGTTCGTGTAAATTGTAAAATCGTGTTGACTGCAAATACAAATTACAATCCAACAGCTATAACATACCGTGTTTCAAAGAGAGAATGGCGAATTCATCAATCTAGCTAATTAATAGAGTGTTCACATTTAGTCTGATTTCACATCATAAAAGAATTCACACATTTATTTTTTTCAACTCTTTTTTAGTACGTTAAAAGAAGAGAATTAAAACGAAAAGTTCCCGATACTGTTCATTTTAACGAAAAACCATATTTTTACACTAAAAAGTCAATCCTGGTACTATTCACTTTACCTTTTATTTTGTCCTTATCGTTAAAACTCAAAGTTTTAAGTTATTTTCATTAATTTTTTCTTTAAAAGAATACGTCCAACATTTTAGGCCTCTCTCACGACGGAAAATTGTATACAATATTTCTTCTTTTTCGGCTACAAATTGACATACGATATCAGGTTGAAAAAATGACATGCAGTTTTAAAATCGAAAAATGCCCAAGTTGACTCCCACAAATGGCTAATTTATTTGGTGGAAATATAATATTGTCGACGAGAGGAACGAGTGAGTTGTTGTCGTCCTCGTCAAGTTGAGGATTTAGAAATCGACAAGACTACGGAAAGTCGTCGTCCTCATAATCATCATTGCCATAGAAAATTCCAGATAATGAACCCCAAAATTTAGTTCTTAAAAAAACTAGTGGTTGCAGCTTCAGAAAATGGGGTTATTGCGGCAGGTGGAGTCCTTAGAAACGATAGGGAGATTGGATCACCGGTTTTGCTATTAATCTGGGTGTTGGACAAGTGCTTGAAGCGGAGCTACGGGCGATATATTATGGCTTAAGATGGGATGGGAAATAGGTATCGAGACAATTATTTTTTAATCTGACTCTCACTTAGTTGTGTTGTTGAGAATGAACTTCACATTGATGAGAGAATAGACCTTACATGTGCTTATAAGAGGTTGGGCTACTCTCCATATTGCAATTGTATGGTTTTATGGTGGAACCTCAACTTTCTTCATAGTATCAGAGCAGGTTATCCCAAGTGTGAAGCCCAATGACCACACACGCTCCACGTCTCCCCGTTTGTGATGTCCACATGTTAGGATTGAAAATTCGCTGCACGTGAGGGGGCATGTTGAGATTGAATCCCACATTGATGAGAAAATGACCTTGCATGTGCTTATAAGAAGTTAGGTTACTCCCCAAATTACCAATTGGTTTTATAGTTTTTTACTGTAAAAACTACCAAGTCTACGTGGTGCATGCCGAGTAACTAATAAGCTAACTACGTCATTCGATTGTGTGTGGGGCGTGCCAACTCATTGGCAAGCCCGACCGGGGAGTAAAATGTGTTGATGTGGCGTTGAGCGCGTTGCTGACTTCTCAATCTTGCGACTGCGGCTGAGGAAGGAACACATCTTGGCCTTCGGGTTCTAGAGCTTGAAGACAAGGTTGCTAGTTATGCGAAGTTCACAAATCGTCGGCGCAGGGCTCGGTCTCGGTTATTATATTCGTGAGAGTATAAGTACGCCGAACCGGTATCAGACTATACGGATACAAATATTCGAAAGAGATAAATATCTTGATGGTAAAAATGGTTTGGCCGTTGGAGTGCCGAACTCTAAAATGTACTTGTGAATATCCAATCATAAAGCAAAACTCGACGTTCAATGTGCCGAGCCTAGTAACTTGTAACACCTCACTTCGCCGAGAAGGCTGATGAGATGACCTCTACCAACAAAGACTCAAAAAATCCTTGTCGACCAAGATTTGGATAAATAACCAGTCGGCCTTGAAGCAGTGTTGTGTATCCAAACTGAATGTGCTCCTATGTCGGCTGATTCTACGGCTCCAGTGCTGTCTATCCAAACTGAAGATGTCGCTGGTTGCCTTCACAGTACTGTTTATCCAAACTGAAGATGTGTTTGCAGGAAGAAAGGGGAAGAGGAAAAAATCTCAAAGTTGTTGAGAAGCTTTGCGCATGACAATTTGTGTGTTGATTTTTGGACGGGCTTTCTCTGTCACAGAGTATCTTGTATTTATAACATTCATATTTTTTGCTTGGCAAGGCTTGATAATTTCGTAGAGACCAACTAAAACTCAAACTCGTGCATAATTCCATCACCTTTAAACCCATCCATGCATGCATCTTGATCCCCGTCTACATGAATTTTAAATTCATTTTTTACTAATTATCAACATATTTTAAATGAATAATAATCAGTTCAAAATTCAACCCCATTAGCAGCTTCCAAGTGAAGTTTGCAAATAAACAACATTCCAATATCAACTTAATATCATTTTGCAGCATACCACTTGAATCCGTCAGCCAAACCAAACCGATCTAATCCACACGTCCACACACCAGACATCCCAAATCAATTTGAACTGTACTGCTTGCTTGGGGATATAATTCGCATCCTATTTATCCCGTTTAAGAAAATGCCAAGATAATTCATATTAAAAGATAATTATTCTGATAATAAAAAAAAAACATAATATCATCTTGTATTGCATGCTTCATTATCTGATGCCGTGCATATCCCCATATTCCATCATCATTCAAATCAATTGGGATTTAGACAAAATTAGGTTCAAACAATTTAGCATATTACCAAGAGATAATATCATGATTAAAATCACAATATTATTTCTTAATAATAACTAAAAATCATTTCAACCACTTTGTCATTCAACAGTCTAAAATTCTGCTCATTCAACGGCCTCGATTACTCGGGTCAATAGTGTAAAATCGGGTCCAAACAATAGTGGAACCTCAACTTTCTTTATGTGCATCTTATCAACGAAAAATATTGGTCTATAAATCATAAGGTTTATGAGATATCTGAATAAGTACGAGATTAGAGAAGTCGGGAGGAGATGTTTGTGCAAATTCATCTTACTTTTTAAATCAAGGATGAAACTTCTTTTTACGCTTTTTTGGTACATAGACGGTGAATTTAAGAAGTGAAACAAGAGTGCACAAAGAGAAAAATAATACACAAAAATCATTTCTCCTTTATTTTTCTACGGAAACCGTGATAACCGGTACACCTGCTTAAGTTATTGTATCTAACTTAACTACTTAATTAGGTCCATATAATGATAAGGTAAGCCATGAACCTATCTAGGTACGATGTTTTATCACAAAACAGTCCGTGTAATTTGGAGAGAGCTACCACGTCGTATATTCCTTTTACGAGCAATTAATTCCTAACAATTCCTTTTCGAGCTAATTAAGTTAAGTGGTGACTCGTAAAGAGTGAAAAAATTGAATTCAGATTAAATTACGTTCACGTTCGTCGGATTAGACTGGTCACTGACTGCGGGGGGATGTTTTACACAGATCCTCCCGCATATTGTGCTTTATTCCAGACCAATTTTTGTCATAAATTCTTGTGTAAGTGGGCATATGACATGAAGATGATGGAATTCCATATAACTGCCAAGTCAAAGTTTAAATAATAAAAATGCTAGCACTGCAAAATTTTCCTTCTGAAAGAGACATGTCGGACAATTATCATCGTGTGTTAATAATAATTCGTGAAATGAAAAAAAATTAGAGGTCTAGTTTTTGTACTCATTTTGTATGTGATCTTTTTGTTGCTTCTATTGTTGATTGACACATGTTAATTAGTTTATGACAACAAAATTAAGAAGAGTTAAGTTTTTTAATGCGTGTCAATCAATGATAATGATCATAAAGAGAGGCCACACACAAAATGAACGTAGCAGATTTCAGGCCCTAACCTCCTATGCCTAGCTAGCACTTGTGTGTTAGGGAAATGAAAAACACATGAAAGGTTTAGGATGACATCTTCACGTAAAGGATGACAGTGGGAATTTGTAAGTGGATGAATGTGACCTAGGAGTGTCTTGCTAAATGGGCAATCCGAATCACGTACATCTTGTGCGTGTTTGTCATCTCTATCTCTTTACATACTATCATCACTTGGTGATCGAAGCAACCATGCGAACATCACAAACTTGACACTTTACGTTGTTTGAAATCCATCCGATTTTGTGCATCAACAATGTAAATACATGAAGAGACTGAATCCAGAGAGATAAAAACTAAGAGCTCACGATGAGTACGTGGTCGTCCACTTACTACACATTGTGGTCTCTAGTGCACCCCAGAAATTAAGTAAAGCAGATTAATGAAGACATTTACACTTAACTACGTACATATCAACTGGCATGGTAAATAGCGGTATCGAGACAATTATTTTTGAATCTGACTCTCATGTAGTTCTACATCTTATCAACGAAAAAAAAATTGTTTGTATATCATAAGGTTTAAAGGGTATCCGAATCAATATTTTTCTTCCTTTTTTTTACGCCTTTTTGGTACGTCTACTTTGTTTTAAGAAGTGAAATAAGGGTGTTTACAAAGAGAAAAATAGTACACGAAAATCATTTCTTCTTTATTTTTCTACATAAACCGCTATAAGGGATACCGCTTAATTTCATATAATGATGATGTAAGGCTGTGAATATATCTAGGTATGATGTTTTATCACGAAACACTCCATGTAGTTCCTAACAATTTGTTTCGAGCAAATTAAGCTAAACGGCGGTGACTTGTAAGGATTGAAAAAATGAGTTAGGATTAGAATATGTTTACATTTCAACGGAATAGACGGGTCACTGACTTTTGGGGATGTTTTATTGGAGTCATTCACATGACAAAGACCATACATACAGTACATATATCTACTGATATATGTTATCCTACCGCATATTCTGCTTTATTCCAACCGCATTTTTCATATTTATTCTTATACGAGTGGGCATATGACATGAAGATGACGGCATTCCATATAAATACCAAGGTAAAGTTTAAAATAATAAAAATACTGATTAGTACTGCAAAATTGAAATTATGAAAGAAGAAGTGCTGGACAATTATTTTCAAGCGCTAATAATTATTTCGTGAAATGAAAATAATTAGAGGTTAAATTTTATGTACTCATTTTGTGTGTGGTTTCTTTGTCGTATTTTTCGTTGATTGACACGTGTTAAGTTTATAACAACAAAGTTAAGGTGTATTAAATTTATTATAACGGCCACATAAAGAGACCATACACATAATGAATGCAGATTTCTTCCAATGCCTAGCTATCAACTTGTGTGTTAGTGGGAAATGAAAAACACATCAAATCTGGTTTTGGATGAAGTTTTCATGTAAGGATGACAGTGGAAATTTGTAAGCGGATGAATGTGAAATAGGGAGTGTCTTGTTAAATGGGTAATCCTCTCAAATTCGAATTAATCATTTGATTAATGTAATTGTGTCAGAAACCCTAAACGGGAACGGAAGAATTAGTAAACAATTAACATAATCTGCTTAGGGTTTGAGGGTTATCTAGATTGCCAACCTCAGCACGGACCCCAACCAGCATGGCCTTTACAATCACCCACTCCAATTCTTTATGAAAGGGATTAATATAATATTATATATATATATATATATATATATATATATATATATATATATACATACACTTTTTGTACGAATGCTCTGCTCATAAAATTTCCTTTTTGAACGCCACTTACAATATCAAAAATTTGCTATCTTGTATTACTATTTTATTATTTAAATAGTAACGTAATGACAAAAGATTGACACGTAATTATTGAAATCAAACTGTTCGTGCCAGGAATTTTCGTCGGGGAAGCTTCCTGGGCGACGAGCACACAGCTCCCCGGGAGAGTGTTTCGGCGTCGGTTGAGAGCTGCTGTCGGGCTTCTGCTTATACTGTCGGGCTGGGCTCGTCGGGCAAGTCTTGTCGGGCAAGGCTGAAAGAGAAGGACAACGTTAACTTTGAAAGGTGCCTTCATGGGGCCTTAGGTGTAGGTCTTAAGGCTCACAATCAAAGTTAACTTTTGGATGCTCAGGCGTGCCACTACCATCTTTAGCATGGCAGATGTAGAACGGATATTGAATCCAAAATACGTATATCTACATATCTATATGCACCCGCGAGACCGTATTAATTATGACAGGTGCCTTTGTGGGGCCTTAAATATAGGCCTTGAGGCTTCCAATTCATAATCAATACATCTCTTGGATATATATATATATATATGCTGCTTTTATTGTAGCGCGTAATATCACCACCGTTTATACTTCTGACTAGCCAGCCCGCAGAGCTTAGAACGAATTCAAATAGGTGCCTTTGTGGGGCCTTAGGTATAGGCCTTGAGGCTTCCTATCAGAAGTCGTTCCATACTCAAACGTTCTAGCCCGCAGAGCTTAGAACGAATTCAAATAGGTGCCTTTGTGGGGCCTTAGGTATAGGCCTTGAGGCTTCTTATCAGAAGTCGTTCCATACTCAAACGTTCTAGTGATAATCATAATACAACAGTGGTAAAACTACTAGATCAGTCGATTACTTGCGCCCCAAGTAACTTCGGACTTCTTTGTTTATCAAGGATTGTCGTGGATGGGTTAAGTCCACATAAAGTTCTTTTTTATGCCTTGAGACCAAGGACTTTTACATGATCACTCTTCTATGTCAAGGAAGTTAGAACTTAGATCTGATTTAAATAGTGAAGACATCTTTAAATCGGATTCAAGAACTGAAAGACTCTTTTAATCATCATGTTATTTGAAATAACTCGAACACAACTAAAAGCATACAACATAATGCTAGTTTAATAACTGAAAGGACAAAACCAAGAAGGGACGGGCAAGGTTTTCACCTTGTCGGGCAAAACTGGGCGTCTTGCGACTTCTTGGGTTTTAAGGTTGGACAGGAGGCTTGAGAGTTTAGAAGAAAAGGGTTTTTGGGAAGGAAATCGATACTACGACAAGCGTTTGACAAGGTAGCAGAGCTGATAAAAAGAGTTGGGAGTGATCCCGAGAGGGATGAAGGCTTTTGGCTGACTACAGCTATTGTTTGAAGGCAAATCTGGTTTTGAGCAGAGTTTGTGCTTTTGTTTGTTTGTTTGAGTGTCCTCAATCCTGATTTCTCTTTCTTCTTTTATAGACAAACCAGCGTGCCTTCCTGTAGCAGCAAGCTTGCCCGAATGCGGTTTGAGGATGATGACTCATTGGCTTTTTTACATAAAATGCCACCATAAAGTACTTTATGGGCTGTGTAGCTGATCAGTCTATACCACTTGGTCCTTGGGTAGGTGGGCAAGTGGCCTTTGTGAGCTGTACCAAGGCAGATGAGGCCCCTTCCTGCCTTCCTGGGCTTCGGCTGGACCACTGGGCTTTGACCGACTCTTCCTTCAAGCTTCTTTTTGGGCCGGCCCCCTCCTGGAGCCCAAAGTTTAAGTTTTGGTCCAAACAGTGCCCCCTTTCAACTGATATTTTAGCTTGAAATTCCAAGCGCCAATATCAGTTGAAAAGTTCTATGCGGCCGCATCCTTGCCTTTGGAACTTGTGTTTTCTGGATGAAATTAATGGCACCCGTAGTCTCTTGATATTCTCACGACCTTTGAACTGTCCCCTGGGCCCTATAAATTCTGGCTTAGCACTTTTTTTTGTCAAACCACCCAATCCTTCTTGAGAGAAAACTGAGCAATGGGTTCTTCAGGCTTTGAGTGGAGTTTCCTAAAACTTCATTTTCGTAAAAAAAAAAGTTTTCATCAAACGACAACTATCTCCAACACTCTTGGTCGAACATCCCGCTATCCCCAACACCCTTGGTCAGGCGGTTTCCTCACGGCGGTCTGCATTCCTGCTTGCTGTCGTCATAAGTCAGGCTTCACCATCATATATAGTGGTGACTTGGTTTGAGGATCATTTACCAGGCACATGTTGGTCGCTCAACCCGATCATCTAATCGGGCCCCATCCATAAAGGCATCGGAAAAACTAGTTGAGGCATCAGTGTATTTGAACAGAACTAAATGTATCATTTTGGATTTGAATTGTTTGTAATCTTCACCTATTTGTCGAAATGAAATGAATATTGCTTAGCAACTCTGTTTTTCTGCTTGAATGATGGATGAACAAAAACTGTATCTGGAACTCCTGGCGCCTGTTTTACTTTACCTCCTCTTCAATGTAACAATCTCGAACATCCCATAATGTAGGGCAGTATTTTTTTAAGAACTTAACATTAATGGGATGTTTTTGCCCATTCCCTTCGAGGTCTGCCTGATAGTATCCTCCTTTACCCAAAACTCGGCTAATAATGAAAGGTCATTCCCATGTCGGGCTCCATTTTCCAAAACCCCTGAGCTGGGCTCCTAGAAGGAGGATTGTCTTCCATACCAAATCTCCCTCTTTGAAAGACTTTATCTTTATCCTTTTGTTATAAGCTCGGGCGATAGCTTTCTTTCCTTCTTGAATCTGGTTCAAGGCTTCAATTCGGGCTACATCCAAGTCTTCAATTCCTTGACACATGGCTTCGATGTATTCTTCACTATGTAACCCGAATTGGTTCTGAATTCTAACCGAACTTACATTTATCTCCATGGGGAGCACCGCATCCTGCCCGAAGGTTAAAGCATAAGGAGTTGTCCCTGTCCCAGCCCTTTTGGAGGTTCTGTATGCCCATAAAGTGTTCCCCAGTTTCTCATGCCACTTTTCTGGACTATCTATCACCATTCTTCTGATGATGTTGACCAAGATCTTGTTGCTGGCCTCTGCTTGGCCATTTGATTGAGGGTAGTATGGACTGGATTGGATCATCTTTATTTTGTACTTGTTTGCAAACTCCTCCACTTCTTTTGAGATAAAAGATGGCCCTCGATCTGTGACTATAGTTTCAGGCACCCCATACCTGTGCAGAATCTTGGCCTCGATAAAAATTTTTACCACGGCTGAAGTTATGGATTTTACTGCTGATGCTTCTACCCACTTGGTGAAGTAATCTGTTGCCACTATTATGAAAGTGTGCCCTTTACTAGAAGCTGGATAGATTTGCCCGATGAAGTCCATCGCCCATCCTCTGAAGGGTCAAGGCTTGACCACTGGATTTAAAGGTACTGAGGGCACATGCTGGAGAGGTCCATGCCGCTGACATTCTTCACAACCTTTGGCGTAAGACTTGCAATCTTTTTCCATGTCGGGCCAGAAATAACCATATCTTCTGAGCAACCACCTCATCTTGGTTCCCGCCTGATGTGCTCCACATACCCCTTCATGTACTTCGGCCATTACCCTCATAGATTCTTCTTGGCCCAAGCATTTCAATAGCAATCCATCCGGAGTTTTCCTTAGCAAGTCCTTCAGTTTTGGATTTTATCACGATATCATCAATGTACACTTCCATATTCTGTCCAATAAAATCGTGAAAAATAGCATTCATTGCCCTTTGGTAGGTTGCACCAGCGTTCTTGAGCCCGAATGGCATAACCAAATATTCATATGCCCCCACATGTCCGGGGCACCTGAAAGCTGTTTTATGTATATCCTCAGGGGCCATTTTTATCTGATTATACCCGGCATTCCCATCCATAAAAGATAGAACTTTATGCTTCGCCACTGCATCTATGGATAGATCGGCCATGGGCATAGGATACTCATCTTTTGGTGTAGCGCCATTAATATTTCTGTAATCAACACAACATCGCACTGCTTTTGTTATGGCTTTTAAAACAGGTACAATGTTGGCTAACCATTCCACATACTTGGCCGGCCGAATGAATCCAGCTTTCACAAGCCTCTCAATTTCTTCTTTAACTTTCTCTTCTATCTCTTTGGACATCCTTCGTGGTGCTTGTTTAACAGGTTTATATCCTTCCTTGATAGGCATCATGTGTTCCACCAAGGTTGAATCTAAACCTGGCATCTCAGTATAGTGCCAAGCAAAACAGTCTTTGAATTCTTGTAGGAGATAAATAATATTTGCCCGATCCTGAACCTCCAATAAGCCACTGATTTGTATTGGTCTTGGGTCTTCCTCTGTTCCTAGATCAATAACTTCCAAAGGATCCTGCACTTCTGGTGGTGGTTTATCAGGTTCTGCACATAAAAATTCAACTAACTGCGGGTTTTCGGGCAAGTCGTCTGGCCCATCCAAGTCATAAATACATTCGGCCATTTGTATGGCCCTCTCCAACTCTTCTTTACAAAGCTCCTCATTGCTTTCATCTTGGTTGGTTGAAGTCCCAGGTTGCCGTTCCCGCTCCTCTTCTCCTAGAAGCTCCCTTTCTTGCTTCTTCTCTTTCCCATACACCAACAGTCTTTTAATCAGGGATCTGACTGCCATTACCTGATCCTTCTTCTTTTGTCCAATCATTGATGGTGTAGGGGATTTGGGATAATACAAGGTTTATCCCACTCATCTCTAGTAAGGAGCATTCCTTGTTCCAAAAGCTTTTGGGCCGTCACCTTGGTAGGGCGGCCGTTCTCATTAGCTCCTGAACATTTCAGTATTCCTACGTTGGGGTTGTAGAAACTTGCTTCCGCAATGTTGGCTGTGGGGAGAAATGGCCGTGATTCGGCCTCCACCATTTCCCAGAAACCTGGTCCTTCTTCATGGTAAACAGCGACTTGCTGATGCATGGTGGAGGGTATGGCAAGACTTTGGTGGATCCAGTCTCTTCCAAGTAATGCTCCATAAGTAGAGGTGCAGTCTACCACAAAAAATGCCAGCATAATTTATTTAGACCCCAAATCCACTTCCAAGGGCAGTATCCCATGGGTCTTCGTGATAACGCCCGAGAAGCTAGAGACTGTGAGGTCTGTAGGAATAAGATCCTCTGCACCTCTTCCCATTTTCCTCATCTGCTTGGCTGGTAACACATTAACAGCTGCTCCACCATCTATTAAAATTCTTTTGAAATGCACCCCTTCCAAATGAGCCGTGACATATATGGGTTTTAAATGATTGGCCATCGAGATGTTCGGGCGGCTAAACACCATTTCGTCGGTATAGATCCTTCTAAGACCTTTATTGGATGCTTCAGCCGTTTCATCGTTGCCTAATCCTCCTTCTTCGACTTCCTCTACATTGACATGTGCCATCATTGGCTCAGCTGTCAAGTAATCACCCTCCATAGTAGCGGGCTGATCAGGTTGGGCACCAAACGTGGCAGATAGTATGTATGCCATGTTGATATGAAAATCATTAGGCTCGAGCAAATCTTCTTTCTTGTTCTCGATCTGGTCCATGAACTCGTCCAACCAGGCCATAACATCAGGTGGTAGCAGTGGTTCTGGTGCCCCATCTAATTGATTCCTGCCCGCATCCATCGCTTGCTTCGGTACTTCACCAAAAGGATCCACCATTGGCAGAAAAGGTGGTTTTCCTTCGGGTGAAATATTTCCAAAACGAATAGGCTTTGTCTGCTCCGTCTTCCACCCTGGGGTTGGCACCATGATTAGATCTTCTTGAGCCCGCCTCAAGATTCTATACTTGCCAGGGTGCTGGTTCTGTGGCACGTGATTCCCCTCGCCTTCTTTTTTGCTACTGGCCTTTTCCAACTCTTTCTTATTCTTCCAACGGAGTTGATCATTTTCGCCAGATGATGGTCTTTCCAATTTTTTATTCTAGGAGGCTTCTGATGTTGCGGGGGTCTTCAATGAATTCATGTAGGCTTTATGCTGTCTCTGAACTCTCCTGATCATAGAAGCTCCCATTGGTTTGATAGGCTGTCCATTCTTTCCAACTACGTACCATTTCCGTCCGAGATGGGCAGGGTTATCTTTCTTGGTAGGATTAGTTATCCCATCCTTCTTCCTAGCTTCCTCCTCCATGTGGCCATATTGAGGATGATCTGCACTTCTTTGAATTTCGACCTCCATATCTTCTACTTCTTCAGAAGCTTCATGGTTTCGAAAAACTTCTGATAAAGCTTTGGACTGTGAATCGCCTCCTAAACGTTGAAAGACACTTCGGGAAGCATCTTTTCCTGCAGTTCGTCTAGATTTTTCCTGGGCCTTCTTTCTTCTGATTAACTCCTGATCAATGAGAACCCCTGAGGGTGGTATTTCGAGCTCGCACTCGCATTGGCACTTGCTGCATAAAACCCTCCCTTTGATTATAGCGGCTTTTGGATACTCGGGCAACTTAATTACCCCTTTTATATTTTTGCCAACCAGTTTTTCTTCATTCCTTAGCTCCGCAACTTTTTCCTTCCCTTTCTCAGCCCATGTCATATTGATCATATTTATCGGAGCTTCTGAGAAGGGCTCTGCGGGCTTGTTCACCAATGCTTCTTCTGATTGACTAGTTTTGAGTCTTTTGCCCTCCTTATTATCTGTTTCCCCAGGATGGGGTAAAGACGTAGGAATAGTTGGTCGCGGGACCATATCAGCTTCCTCTTTGAAATCTATGGAGACACCTTCCAATCTTTGCAGCATTTGTAGCAGGGTCGTTTGCAAATCTTCTGGTAATCCTGACATTTTGCTTTGATCAAGAGGGAGTCCCACCGGGCGTGCCAAAACTATGTTCGTGCCAGGAATTTCCGTCGGGGAAGCTTTCTGGGCGACGAGCACACAGCTCCCCGGGAGAGTGTTTCGGCGTCGGTTGAGAGCTGCTGTCGGGCTTCTGCTTATACTGTCGGGCTGGGCTCGTCGGGCAAGGCTGAAAGAGAAGGACATCGTTAACTTTGAAACGTGCCTTCATGGGGCCTTAGGTGTAGGCCTTAAGGCTCACAATCAAAGTTAACTTTTGGATGCTCAGGCGTGCCACTACCATCTTTAGCATGGCAAATGTAGAACGGATATTGAATCCAAAATACGTATATCTACATATCTATATGCACCCGCGAGACCGTATTAATTATGACAGGTGCCTTTGTGGGGCCTTAAATATAGGCCTTGAGGCTTCCAATTCATAATCAATCCATCTCTTGGATATATATATATATATGCTGCTTTTATTGTAGCGCGTAATATCACCACCGTTTATACTTCTGACTAGCCAGCCCGCAGAGCTTAGAACGAATTCAAATAGGTGCCTTTGTGGGGCCTTAGGTATAGGCCTTGAGGCTTCCTATCAGAAGTCGTTCCATACTCAAACGTTCTAGCCCGCAGAGCTTAGAACGAATTCAAATAGGTGCCTTTGTGGGGCCTTAGGTATAGGCCTTGAGGCTTCCTATCAGAAGTCGTTCCATACTCAAACGTTCTAGTGATAATCATAATACAACAGTGGTAAAACTACTAGATCAGTCGATTACTTGCGCCCCAAGTAACTTCGGACTTCTTTGTTTATCAAGGATTGTCGTGGATGGGTTAAGTCCACATAAAGTTCTTTTTTATGCCTTGAGACCAAGGACTTTTACATGATCACTCTTCTATGTCAAGGAAGTTAGAACTTAGATCTGATTTAAATAGTGAAGACATCTTTAAATCGGATTCAAGAACTGAAAGACTCTTTTAATCATCATGTTATTTGAAATAACTCGAACACAACTAAAAGCATACAACATAATGCTAGTTTAATAACTGAAAGGACAAAACCAAGAAGGGACGGGCAAGGTTTTCACCTTGTCGGGCAAAACTGGGCGTCTTGCGACTTCTTGGGTTTTAAGGTTGGACAGGAGGCTTGAGAGTTTAGAAGAAAAGGGTTTTTGGGAAGGAAATCGATACTACGACAAGCGTTTGACAAGGTAGCAGAGCTGATAAAAAGAGTTGGGAGTGATCCCGAGAGGGATGAAGGCTTTTGGCTGACTACAGCTATTGTTTGAAGGCAAATCTGGTTTTGAGCAGAGTTTGTGCTTTTGTTTGTTTGTTTGAGTGTCCTCAATCCTGATTTCTCTTTCTTCTTTTATAGACAAACCAGCGTGCCTTCCTGTAGCAGCAAGCTTGCCCGAATGCGGTTTGAGGATGATGACTCATTGGCTTTTTTACATAAAATGCCACCATAAAGTACTTTATGGGCTGTGTAGCTGATCAGTCTATACCACTTGGTCCTTGGGTAGGTGGGCAAGTGGCCTTTGTGAGCTGTACCAAGGCAGATGAGGCCCCTTCCTGCCTTCCTGGGCTTCGGCTGGACCACTGGGCTTTGACCGACTCTTCCTTCAAGCTTCTTTTTGGGCCGGCCCCCTCTTGGAGCCCAAAGTTTAAGTTTTGGTCCAAACACAAACAGATATTAGGGAACATAAACCCTAACCTCAGTTACAACCAAGGAAGAAAATATCGGTAATATCGGAAATATCGGTAGTCCGAAAACACGGAAATATCGATGGAAATATCGGTAAAATATCGATATCGATAAAAATTACATGGAAACCACGGAAATTGTAAGAAAAACTTGGAAATTTTAATTGAAACTTTGCAAGATGTTTATTTAGTCAATTATCTATTAGTTTATCACAAAAAATTGGAAGGAAATGCATTGCATGATGGATTTAACATTATCAAGTTGATTATATAGCGAGCTGACAAACATTGTGAATATAGAAAATATGTAGTAATTAATGAAAGAAGTTTAAACACACCCAAAAGATTTTGTAAATTCGCATTTTTTCCCCCAAAAGGTTTATTAAATTTTGCATTTTAGTCCCCTATCTTCATCCAATCAAAATCTCCTTTTCAGATTTTCTAAACCTGTCCTCCTATCAGTGCTTGCCACGTGGCAAGCACTCACCTATCTCTCTCTTCTCCCCGTACCAACTCTCATTTCTCTCTCTCAAGTCTCAGCTAACTCACATCTCTCTCTCGCCGATCGAACCCACACCCACACACCGAGGTACCAGAGCCACCCCGACGACGGCGCAACAGCACCACCACACGCACAGAGACTCTCAAAACTCTCATCTCTCTCCGTCCTTTCTATCTGCAGTCTGCACCGAGAGCCCGAGAGTCCGAGATTCACACATGCTTCAGGAATACACCCCACCCGCTTCGACGACGGCTTCGTCCCACACCCTCACCACCACGACGCCAGCGAGAAGCGAACATCGGCACCCATTCTCCTCCTCCCCCCGGAGCCTGCCCCGCCGGCGCCGCGCTCGCCTCCGTCTCTGTTCCGCATCTGCTTCAACCCAAGATCAGCCAGATCCCTCTTCGTTTCCTCCTACTCATTCTCCCTCCGCCGCCTCCCCTCCTCATCTTCCTCCTTCGGCTTCGTCACCATCGTCACCGAGATCAGCCAGATCGGCGTCATTGAGGCGCAGATCTTGGGTTTGAGCATGGATTGCAGAGAGATCTGGTCAGCTGGGGGGACGACGCAGCCTCGGCTGCCTTTCCGACGACTCAACGACGATTTTTTCGATAATATCGAAAATATCGCGATATTATCGATATTATCGATAATATCGCGATATTTTGACGATAATGAGACGGATACCTCAGAAAATATCGGAACCTCAGAAAAACGATAATATCAGCGAAATATCGCCGATATTATCGATATTTAAATCCATGGTTACAACCATCAAATAAAAGAGCGTTTTGAATTAATCGGGCCACATCTCACAACGAAGAAGAATGACTCTTCTTGTAGTGCAATTAATATATGCTACCTTCCAAGTTCCTACACACTCTTGTTAATTTTTATCCGTTGATTTTCTTTAATTCATTCAATCTGACAATTCAAATTTAAGAAGTACATGTGAGAAGTAAAACTAGGAGTGAATAGCATCACCTTTAATAAATAAGGTCTGTTTGGGTTTAGGTGATCAACTTTTTGATTTATTTTTCAACTTGGGATATTTTATTGGGAACTTTAACGAAAAGCTCACGGTACTGTTCACTTTAACGAAAAACCACATTTTATACTAAAAAGTCAATCCTTGTACTATTCACTTTACCCTTTATTTTGTCCTTATCATTAAAACTCAAAGTTTTCAAGCTCTTTTCATTAGTTTTCCTTATTTTCTATTATGTGTATTTGACTTGGAAAATAATATATAGCTAGGAATACAAGAAACGTCTTGTCAAGCTTCAACAACACTTAACAATGTTGATGTGTAACCCTTGAGCTGATATCTTGGAGGCAAAGTTACAAGTTTTGAATTTCATTTTTTTATATGTTTAATTTCAGATGTAATTTGAGCCATTGGATCATAGTCCAGGTGGTCTCTTCTCTAGCCTAGGATTTAAGTGTTTGATTATCACAAGTGTAATCACCTCATAGGGTGATAGAATCAAAGGCTAAGATTTAATCTTGATGTAAAGTTGGTAGAGAAGAATCTCACTTCTCTCTCTCCTCTAACAGTTATATTTGGTTAGAGGTGTGTGAAATAAGAAGGTGAACCATCATCACTCTCGCAGCATCATAGCTCCATTTTCTCTGCAATTTTCCTTCTTCCCAAACAACCAAAACCTTCATAAAACTAAATACCAAAAGTTATGAACTCTAACATGGCCTCAGAGCCAGGTTCGGTTGCCTAAACTGGGCGTGAATCTATGAAAAGAAAACTGGAATCGATTTGAGCTGTGATCGAGCTCATTTGATGATCGAGGTGGTGTGATTTCTTAAATCCAATGTCTAATATGGAAGGATCGAGCACTGCTGAGCTTCACACGCTAGTTTTCAATGGAGAAAATTATGAGTTCTGGAGTATTCGAATGAAAACCATTCTGAAATCTCATGGTTTGTGGGATCTTGTCGAAAATGGTTTTGATGCTTCAGATCCAAAGAAGAAGAAGGAGAAGATAGAAGATGCAGATAAAAAGGAAGGGATCGCTGGAATGGAGAAGCCTATGATGACTGAAATCCTGATGAAGGATGCTCGCGCACTTGGGTTGATCCAAGGTGCTGTCTCAGATCACATATTCCACAGAATTGTGAACGAGGAGATCTCAAAGGGTGTTTGGGACATTCTAAAGCAAGAGTTTAGAGGAGATAAGCAAGTAAGAAGAGTAAAATTGCAAGGTTTGTGTCGAGAATTTGAATACACTCGTATGAAAGATAGTGAATCCTTATCTATATATCTTGCTAGACTGTTTGATATAATGAATCAAATGAAGAGTTATGGTGAGGATCTGTCTAGAGAAAGAGTTGTGCAAAAATTGTTGATTAGTTTGCCTAGATCATATGACCCTATTTGCTCTGTGATTGAACACTCTAAGGACCTTGAAACTCTTGAGGTTCAAGAGGTAGTTGCTTCTCTGAAAAGCTTTGAGCTCAGATTGGATAGACATGCTGAAAACTCCACAGATAGGGCTTTTACAAGTCTAAATGTGGGAGGTAAAAATCCTAAGGGTGGAGGTTATTTTGGAAATCAAAAATTCCAAAAAAATTGGAAATCCAAAGGAAAAAAAGAGGGATAATAAGCCTAATTTCACTCCCAAACCAAATGCCCCTCATGATGGAAACAAAACAGCTTGTAAACACTGTGATAAGCTGCATTATGGCAAGTGTTGGTTTGAAGGAAAGCCTAAATGCACAGGTTGTGGGAAGTTTGAGCATGTGCTCAGAGATTGCAATGGAAATAAGGGTGTACAGAAGGTGAATTATGCAAATCAGATAGAAGAAACTGGTTCTTTAATCTATGTATGTAATGCAGTGGCAGATGTGAAGGTGAACCATTCATGGTACATTGATAGTGGTTGTAGTAACCACATAACAGGTGATGAAATGTTGCTAGTTAATATTAAAAGAAATTTGACTTCCAAAGTGAAGATGGGAACTGGAGAAATTGTTCAGGTGGCAGGAAAGGGAACTCTAGTGATAGAGACCAAATTAGGAATGAAGCATATTCAAGAATTGATGCTTGTTCCTGGACTTGAAGAGAATCTTCTTAGTGTTGGATAGATGATGGAGCATGGGTATTATCTGGTGTTTGGAGGAAATGTAGTGAAAATCTTCAATGGTTGGTCACTTGACAATCTTGTGGTTAGAGTGCAAATGACAAACAATAGATGTTTTCCCCTTACTATTATGCCTGCAAATTAGTTGGCCTTAAGGGCAAGTGTAACACACTGTTTGCATATATGGCACAACAGATTGGGGCATCTAAATGACAGAAGCATAAAATTGCTTGAAGATCAAGAAATGGTTGTATGCTAGGTAAGCAACATAGAGACTTTTTTTTCCATTGGAATCCACTTGGAGAGCAAAACTTCCATTAGAATTGTTCCACACAAACATCTGTAGACTAATGCAAACTAAATCTATCTCTGGAATAGGTACTTTCTGTTGTTCACAGACGATTGTACTAGCATGACATGGGTGTACTTTCTCATGAACAAATCAAGTGCATTTGAATGTTTCAAAAAGTTCAAAGCTATGACTGAGCTGCAATGTGGATATAAGGTGAAATGTCTAAGGAGTGATAGGGGTGGAGAGTTTCTGTCAAATGAATTTAACAAATATTACAATGAGCTTGGAATTCAAAGACAATTAACTATGACATACTCTCCTCAACAGAATGTAATGGCTGAGAGGAAGAATAGAACTGTGGTGGAAATGGCAAAGTCCATGCTACATGAAAATGGTCTCCCTTATGAATTTTTGGCAGAGGCTGTGAACACTACAGTCCATATACTTAATAGATGTCTTTCTAAGTCTCTCAAGAAAATAACTCTATTTGAAGCATACACTGGCAGAAAACCAGGCATTGCACACTTGAAAGTTTTTAGATCATTGTGTTATGTGCACATTCCTTCAACACTAAGGCATAAGCTCGAAGAAAACAGTCACAAATTCATTTTTATGGGTTATGAACTCTGTGAAAAAGGGTATAGGTTATTTGATCCAAGTTCCAGAAAGATTATCTTGTCCAGAGATGTAATCTTTGATAAAAATGCCTCATGGAAGTGGGAGAACACTGATAGAAGTGAAATGAGAGTTCCTATGATTGCTGAGAATCAAATGGCAAACTGCAGTGAAGAACAAAAACAGTTTGAAGTCAGTGAACCAAGTCAATCCTTGGATATATCAACTCAAGTGTATGAAATCATTACACCGCTGAGTGATGATGTTCTTGGAGGCTCTCAAGCAATCGATCACACACCAAAGAAATGGAGAAGCATAAATGAGATCATGGCACAATGTAACATGTGCATTGTAGAACCAGAAAGTTATGAAGAAACTGCTCTAGATGAGTCATGGAAGAATGCAATGAAATCTGAGTTGGATTGAGAAAAACAACACATAGGAACTAGTTGACAGACCATTTGACAAGTCAATCATTGGTGTTAAGTGGGTCTATAAAACCAAGTTGAATCTTGATGGATCTGTGCAAAAGAACAAGGCTAGACTGGTGGCAAAAGGCTACTCCCAAAAAGCCCGGGATAGACTACAATGAGACATTTGCTCCAATGGCAAGGTTGGACACAATCAGAACCTTGATAGCTCTTGTTGCATAGAAGGAATGAAGCTTATACCAGTTAGATGTAAAGTCTGCTTTTCTGAATGGAGCTTTGAAGGAAGAAGTTTATGTTGAGCAGCCACAAGGGTTTGTGAGGGATAGTGAAGAAACCAAAGTGTATAAGTTCAACAAGGCTTTGTATGGGCTGAAGCAAGCTCCAAGAGCCTGGTATGATGAGATAGACTTCTATTTCAGCAAGGCAGGTTTCAAGAAGAGTTCTAGTGAAGCAACACTTTACGTCAAGACTAGTGAAACTTCAGGTATCATTATTGTTTCACTCTATGTGGATGATATTGTATACACTGGAAGCTATCCAAAACTGATTGAAGAGTTCAAGAATGACATGATGCAGCATTATGAGATGACTGATTTGGGGTTACTTCATCACTTCCTTGGCATGGGGGTAATACAAACAGATAAAAGCATTTTTATTCACCAAAAGAAATATGCAATGAAGCTCAATGAGAAGTTTGGGATGAAAGATTGCAAATCTGTGGCAACACTACTTGTTGTGAATGAGAAGTTATGCAAGGTAGATGGCAGTGAAGCAACAAATGAGAGTGAATATAGACAGGTTGTAGGTAGCCTACTATACTTGACTGCTACAAGGCCGGATATAACGTTTGCTTCTAGTTTACTTGCTAGATTCATGCATAACCCCCACAAGGAAACATATTGGAACAACCAAAACAGTGTTGAGATACATTCAGGGCACTCTTGATTTTGGAATTGAATTTGTGAAAGGAAAGACAACCACTCTAATTGGCTACTGTGATAGTGATTAGGCATGAAGTGAAGATGGTATGATAAGCACTTCAGGGTATGCATTTACACTAGGATCTGGTTTGTTTTCATAGGCATCGATCAAACAAAACACAGTGGCATTGTCCATTATAGAAGTAGAATATATTAGTACTGCAGAAGCTACATCACAGGCAAAATGGCTAAGGTTTGTGCTTGAAGACTTTGGGGAGGAACAAGTGGAAGGCTCACCAATCTTGTGTGATAACACCTTTGCCATAACAATGGCAAAGAATCCAGTTGTCCACCAGAGAACTAGGCACATCGATCGAAAGTTACATTTCATCAGAGAAGTCATTCAAGCAAAAGAAATCGAACTGATTTATTGCAAAACAGAAGACCAGATTGTTGATATCCTAACTAAAGCTCTGCCAAAGGATCGGTTTGTCTGAAAGGAATGCTTGGTGTGTAATCAACTAAAGGGTTAGAAGGGAGTGTTGATGTGTAACCCTTGAGCTGATATCTTGGAGGCAAAGTTACAAGTTTTGAATTTCATTTTTTTTATATGTTTAATTTCAAATGTAATTTGAGCCATTATAGTCCAAGTGGTCTCTTCTCTAGCCTAGGATTTAAGTGATAGATTATGACAAGTGTAATCACCTCATAGGGTGGTAGAATCAAAGGCTAGGATTTAATCTTGATGTAAAGTTGTTAGAGAAGCATCTCACTTCTCTCTCTCCTAGGTGTGAAATAAGAAGGTGAACCATCATCACTCTCGCAGCATCATAGCTCCATTTTCTCTGCAATTTTCCTTCTTCCCAAACAACCAAAACCTTCATAAAACTAAATACCAAAAGCTATGAACTCTAACAAACAATCCTATTAGTCCCCATTGGCCATGAAATTAGAGTTGCATGTTAGCACCAGTAAGATAATATTCTTCCCTATCGAAGAATAAGAAGATAATATTCTTCAATAATTGCGATATAATTGTCCAGCGAGACGGAATTAAGTGACGACTTTTCAGCTCGAAGGGACAAAGTCAGAGTCGTAGTTTCTGGAGCAAAAGATTAATTGAGCCTTGAAATAACAGCTTCTGCAATAATCTGAAAGCGCTCTTCGTTCATCCAAAAGCACAGCACAGCAAGAACAACGGAACAAGAAGAACGAAAGGTTATGGATACAGGACGGTTCAAAATTCAAATTTCATTCATTCAAATTTCTAACCATGAACACTTAACTATGGAGGCACAATATGAAACAAAGCCATGGGCCCAAGGGGGGCTAATTCACTTCCAACGCCGAAAACTACAGCAACTTATATCTACATTCTGTAAAACTGAAAAACACAGACCTACATAACGAATCAACAGACTGACCATTCGATTATTCATCACCCCTCTTTACGCTAAAATCCGAACAAAAGGCGGTTCCTTTATCCTCCGAACAAGGTCCATCCAGCCCGCTTGATCCCACTTCCTGTATATTAAAACTGTCGCGACTGCAAGAATTATCTAAAACACTTGCCATATTCGATATCCCGTGCAGTGAAATTACCAGACCCATGGCTACGATGCTGTTTGCAATCACGTCAACGTCCCTGGTTCCACTGTAGAGACCCCGGCTCCCAGCAACAAGCATGTTTCGGTTCTCATGTGCATTTGTTAGCATAGCAGGCAATACATCTATCAGCTGTGAGCTATTCTGGGTCGAACCACTGATTAGAAGTCATCGCAGTGTCTCTGTGGCACCTTTCTCCAGCATAGAATCAGTCTCAGGAATGTTCGCAAGTTTTGAGTGCAGGGAAGATATTGCAGTTGAAATAGCGGGACCAGCGCTGACCAAGTATCCTTGACCCGACGAGCAAATATCGATGACTGGAATGTGAACAATTGGGTCGCACATCAAGGGTGTGAAAGTTGGGATATGCTGAGAAGTTGGCCTTGCTAGCCTAACCAGTGGGTCTGGGAGAAATGCAGGGAAATCAAGCAAGGGGGAATCGGCCAAATTAAGATGTGGTTTTGTTGACAACATGCTCGAGGGCACATTGGGCGGTAATAATACGAAAGTGGTGGAAGCAAAGCTGATTCCGTCGATGACTATGATTACCTTGTACTATTACAAGTATTTTAAGTGATTTCAATCCTATTTGCGCATGTACTAAACCCTAAACATTTTAGTCCTCTCAAAACGAAAAATTGTCACACAATATTTCTTCTTTTTCGGCTACAAATTTACACACAATATCATATTGGAAAAATGATATGCAATATAGAAGTCGAAAGTTGCCCTAGCTAACTCCCACAAATGGCTAACTTATTTGGTTGAAATGTATTGTCGACGAGAGAAACGAATAAGTCGTTGTCCCCCTCATCAAGTTGGGGATTTAGAAATCGACATGACTATGTAACAAGTCGTTGTCCTCCTCCTCATCATTACCATAGTAAATTCCAGTAAATGAACCCCAAAATTAACTTCTTCAAAAAACTAGGAGATGCCATTAAGATTAATACTGACGGTTGTAAGAAGACACAAATAGGGTTACAAGTTATCCGAATTAGTACTCTTCTTCCTTTTTACGCCTTTTTGGTACGTAGACAAAGACGGTGGATACTTTGTTGTAAGAAGTGAAACAAGGGTGTGCACCAAAAAAAAATTAAAAAAAAAAGTACACAGAAAATCATTTTTTCCTTTATTTTTCTATGGAAACCGTCATAAAGGGTGTAACTGCTTAAGTTATTGTTTCTAACTTCACCATTTTACTTCACTTAATGATAAAGTAAGCCCGTGAACCTATCTAAGTATGATATTTTATCATGAAACCCTCCGTGTAATTTCGAGAGAGCTACCACATTTTTTTTTTTGTTAAACGATAGATTTGTTCGATTAAATGTTAGATTAGGAAGTCAGTAGGGTTCAACCCACACATGATGCAAGGGCAATACTTCTCTCCACTACTGTGGTAGAGGGCCACTTGCGGATAGAGCTACCACTTATTATATTCCTTTTATGAGAAATTAATTCCTAATAATTTTTTTTCAAGGCTGCTTTCGTGTGCGGCGGGATGTGCTGTCTTGTTAAATGGGCAATCCACTCAAATTCTGATTGATCATTTGATTAATGTAATTGTGTCAGAAACCCTAAACGGGAGCACAAGAACTAGTAAACAATTAAGATAATCTGATTAGGGTATGAGGGAAATCTGTTCTCGGTCCAGCAAGTGAGTAGTATGCAAGTATATGGGGTGGATGTGCCTCCCCCTGCTGATCAGGAACATCAATTCTTCTGGGAGGAAACAACTCGATATTCCAAAACGGGCGAGCCATTGCCAAAAGGTCGCGACCAGTAGCAGATACTGTGTACCCCTGCACCCACAAGTACCTAAGGGAAGTCAGCTGCATTGCTGCATCAGCGAGTGCACGCTCGCTGAAGCAGCAACCCCTCATTTCCAATTTTTGCAGGCTAGGGCAACCCTTTGAGAACTCCAAAAGCCCTGCATCAGATTCCCCAACATAAGCCAGAAGCATCCATCTCACATTCTGACTGTACTGGCCAACGTAACTCAGTCCGAGGTCAGTCAACCCCCTGGACGGAGATACAGAGCAAACCTTCGAAGCTTCTGGCATCCCCTCAAAAGCGCTTGAACCCCATTGTCAAGTGGCAAATCTGTTATCGTCTCTTCTTGGTCAAGCAAGAAAAGGCGAAAATCACAGAGATTTTTGGAGTAAGTACCAATGTATTCCGGAGATGCATTGGTGATGACCGATACATAAACAGCCAGGTATTCAAGCTCTAGGCATCCCTGTGCCAGGGCCGTCAGACCCCGTTGGGAAACAAGGCAGTCTTCGTCCTCATCTGCATCCCGCTTAATTCGGAGCCTCCTTAGTCTCTTGCAACTCCGAGCAAGAACTTCTAGTCCTCTATCTCCAATAACATTCCTCGTCTGCGCATAATAGAAACAATTTTAAGTTCATATGTAAGTTTCAAATACGATTCCTACTTCAAAGAAAAAGCATTCAAGACACTCCTGATGATGTATGGATGTGAAATAAATCTTCCAAAGAACAGAAAATTTACAAGCAAATGCATAAATTCCTCACCGTTTCCCACCTATACTAAAAATTCACACAGAAAACTTAGTGTACATAGACACACACTCGCACATGCGCACGAAAGGGCAAATCAAAAAGCAGACAAAATGGTTTTGTAATCCTACCTCCAGAATTTCCAGGTTGGGGCACCTTTGGATTAATGTGCAATGGTCCTCAGTGTCCAGATAAGCATGAAGGAGATCGAGCTTCTTGAGAAGGGTTGCAAATGGGAACACTATTGGTATGTCATCCTTTCCCATGTACATTAGACCCAGACGGCAAAGTTTTTGGGGTAAAGTTACAACAGAGTAACTCTCGGATTGCTCATTGCAGAAACCCCCTGAAAATTCTTCCAAGACAGCTGCATGACGGAAGAAGCCAACTAGTTCCAAGATTTCGAAATCACTAATTTTTACAGAGGTTAAGGAGCGACAGTTTTTGGCTATGAGTTCAAGGTCTTTGAATTGGACTTTGATAAGATCCGTCATGTAAAAATTCAGAGTTTCCAGAACAGTGTTGTTCTCAGCAAGCTCGTGTAGCCAGTTGCCATCATACTCAACTATGGAGCTCTCTTCCAAAAACAAGGTCCTCAAATTCCTATAAAAGCATATAATTATAATAAACAACATCAATAATGTCTCTCCAGATGACAGTTACAGGAAAAATAGTTAGTTGAGAATGATTGAACAAGCTGAATTAACATGTCTACAAGAACAAGGATTCATACGGATGTGTGCATTAACACGAATGCCTTCCAAGAAAGTTCCAAAATGCAGCATGCAAATTTCTCTTCCTTGTCCATAACCATGATAGTAATACTTTGGTACTACTGGTGGAAGAAACAGGGGAGTCGAGGACCCCAATGTGAAACCTCAAGAGTAAAAGACCGTCACTTCCGAGGTTTTAGTTAAGTTGGGGTCAGTCTTAAACGACAAGCGACATATATGGGCTCCTGCAGAAGCATTTCTTATGCAACTTCAAAATTTTGGGGATCACAAAAGTGCTAAGAACTGCCTGAAACAAAGCTTTCGCCGAGCAAATTACAAACGAAAGCAACATGCTGAATTGTGTGATACATAATGAAAGAATGAATGACCCCTAAGCAATCCCTGCAACTAAAGTTTTTAATCAGCGATGTAATCCATACTGCTGCAGTCAGGCTATAAAAGTGCCTCGTCCAAACACAGCATTATTCTGATTAATTCGATACTCGAAAGAAAAAGAGTAATAAAACCATGCAGCATGAAAGAATATAACTTTGTCCCTCAATTTTTACAAAATAATGAATGCATCCAACGTTTCTGATTGAACCCGCAACAAAATTCACCGCAAGTCAGAAACTTTCACATAAAGTTGTGAACTTTACTACCTGCAGGAGCGGCCGATGTGCCAAAGCCCATTGGTGGTAAACCCTGAGCACTTGTCGAGCTTAAGCACCTGGAGCACGTGCCCACGCGACTGAGCCAGGAGCTGCAGGTCCAAATCCCTAACAATCATCCGCCGAAAGTGCAGACACTTCAAGTGGTGGAAGGAGTTGGCGATCTCCGTCACCCACGGCGTTAAAAACCCTCCCCAGTTCTCCGGAATCAGATTAAACATCGCCGCGCTTGGCCTCCCCTTCGGCTTCAGCGACTCCAGGTGCTGAAACCGCTGCGGTAGCCCATCGGGGCTCGTGGAGTAGCAGAGCGCGATGGTCACGTGCTTCCGCGTGATCCTGTCGAGCTCGTACCACCGCTTGCACACCAACGACACGGCGTCGCGGTCCTTCGGGTCGTCGAGATATGGCATCACGCAGTCCATTACGACGTCGGAAATCCTACACCGCCCGTTTCGATCCTCCATCGCTAAAAAGAGACGTCGCCGATGAAAATTCTCACTGAAAAAACTCCACTGCTGTTTATAACCAAAAAAGAATCAAAACGACAACGCAGCACCGCCGTTTACAAAATCAGAATCTCAGAGACGCTGCAACGTGTCAAGAAACGAGCAGGGACAAGAGGGAAGAGAGAGGAGCTAGAAAGCACGATCTACGAGAAGCTCGGGCAGAAAACAAACCAATTGGATCGAAGACGGCGGACCAGGGCGACCAATGGTGGAGCGCCGGAGCATGGAGTCGGCTTGGACGCGAAGCACATGATTTGTGACAAAAGTTAGATTTTATCACTTATGAACTATTCGTTGAATTAGATTATCTTATCTCAATCTCATCCGTTAAAAGATATAAACTCCCATTTCGTCCTCTGAAATAATTTGATTTTCACGTACAACACAACAATTTACCTAGCACCAATTGGTAAATTAGTATCATACAATTTTGAAAGAAAAAAAAATTTATTTGAAAATTTCACCCACCAATGCCCTTGAACATTAAATCAATTGAAATTTTAATTCTTTTGAAATTTAAAACAATCATTAATTAGCCAAATTGCAAGAAAAATATGTAAGAAAAAAGAATTAAAAAAAATGAATAAAGGAGAATATAAGTGTATTCACAAGTGGAGGGAGAGTGATCAAATTTTGCTCACGTGGGTTGCTACTTGTTTTGTCGGACCCACTGTTTTTTGGGGCTAGATGTAGTCCAATTTTATGTTACTCAAGAAAGGAAGTTGCTAGCCCCAGTGGTGGATCTAGCACCATTTTTCGGCTCATTGGACATGAAATTTCTCACTAAGGCTTGAAATGTAGTAGCCTCATGGAGAATAAAGCCCCCATTGGGGGTGCTCTAAAGAAGATCACGGCAAAAAGTTAACAAGAGTGTGAGAGAGATAAATGGATGTGTGAACAACAATATCCTAAACTATTTTTAATTTTATTAATCCAATGTCATCTTCTCATTACTCCGACTCGTGATTAGAACTTAAAACTTGAAATTGATCATGATCGCGGGACTCTGTTGTGTCCATGAATGCATGTTTGAATCAACTGATTCCCTAAGTCATGGAACTTGACAATTTTAAAAAGGCTCTTTAGCCAAAATGGTAGAGATTGATATAACTCTGCTTCACTTTAGTCAGTGAGATTTGAAATCAATAAAGCTGGTTTCTGAGTTTGTCCACCAACAATTATTTTGGTCATTTCGTAAAAAAATTCCATTAAATAAGGAACAAAAAAAAACAAAAATACTCTCAATTTAATAAACAATTAGCTAAAATGATTTAACAAAAATTGAGAGTATTTTTACTATTTTATCTTTATTTAAAGAAGATTTTTTCCCAGAATGACAAATCTATTGATTTTAAATCTCAATGACTAAAGTGGGAAGTTTCTCAAAAACCATTTTAACTAAAAATAGATAAACTAGTTTTGCCTTTCAAAAACTGCTTAGCTTTGAGCAAGGTTTGGCTTGAGGTTTGTTGTTGCTTTCATAACTTCCCTGCTTAAAACATCAAATGAATTATGTACCCACGCATCATTATTCTATTAAAAGATGCATTGCTGTAAAGTCATATTACTTTTTTAACTTGATATTTATGTCTTCTTAGCATTACCTTATGCAAAAACTCTTAATTCCGTGTGATTTTTTTTGTTTCCACATAAAAATCTCCCCTGACCTTGGTTACAACCATCAACTAAGAGCAAGTCCACCCCTAAAAAAATACGCCAACACCCAACTTATTTAATCCACTTAGTGAACAGTGATAGACCCCGAATGAACAGTAATAGACAAAATGCATCTGCATCCCTAACAAAAAATAGCCTAGTCAATTTTATTAAAATATTATTATTTTTTATTATAAAATAATAATAAAAATAATTTTATTTTTAATTTCTGACATTATAAAAAAATATTATTTATTTTTTGATATTTTTATTTATTTTTTTATTAAGTTTTTTGGCTGAAAAATCTGGACCATTGATCTGAAAATCGAACGGTCCTCATTATGCCACGTCAGTAGCCATTAATTTTAAATTTCAAATTTTTTTTTACTGTTGAAAATCCAACGGCCCATACAGAGCCACATGGCATCTCTGTCTGAACCGTAAGTGCGCCTGCGCATGCGGGCCCCACACCCTTTTTTCTGTCAGGGACCCGCCCCCACTTGAGCGTGTATCACACGCGCCTGACGCAAAAAAAAAATTCAGTGGCCTTTGATGTTAGGCTGACGCAAGTCTGACGTCAGATGGCCCGGCTGTTGTGTTTGTTGATTCTGGGCCGGTCTCTTGCTTGGCTTGGGTTGGGTGGCAGCCTATAAGCTCGGGTGGAGTGATTTGGCTGGGGGTCGGCCTGTTTTGGGTGCTGGGTGCCAGGCAATCCACTCGCGGTGAACTTGCTCTAAGAGAGCGCATTTTGAATTAAATTAGGCCACAGCTCAAGAAATCAGATAATAGGGGTGTATTATCCACACATCTCATTTTACTTTTCACACACCTCTTGATAATTTATGTCCGTTGATCTTCTTCAATTCATCTGATCCGATGGCCGAAAATTAAAAATGTGTGTAAGAAGTACAATGAGGTGTGTGGATATCACACCCCCAAATGATATTGTTCAATAATTGCGATATAATTGTCCCGTGAGACGGAATCAGGAAATTAAGTGACGGCTTTATAGTTCGAGGAGGCAAAGTCGATCACACGCGCCTGACGCAAAAAAAAATTCAGTGGGCTTTGATGTCAGGCTGACGCAAGCCTAACGTCAGATGGCCCGGCTGTTGTGTTTGTTGATTCTGGGCCGGTCTCTTGCTTGGCTTGGGCTGGGTGGTAGCCTATAGGCTCGGGTGGAGTGATTTGGCTGGGGGTCGGCCTGTTTTGGGTGCTGGATGCCAGGCAATCCACTCGCGGTGAACTTGCTCTAAGAGAGCGCATTTTGAATTAAATTAGGCCACAGCTCAAGAAATCAGATAATAGGGGTGTATTATCCACACATCTTATTTTACTTTTTACACACCTCTTGATAATTTATGTCCGTTAATCTTCTTCAATTCATCCGATCCGATGGCCGAAAATTAAAAAGA
Organism: Malus fusca; assembly: GCA_035220775.1. NCBI lineage: Eukaryota > Viridiplantae > Streptophyta > Magnoliopsida > Rosales > Rosaceae > Malus > Malus fusca. The sequence continues at coordinate 29,722,043 of CM069065.1, forward strand.
TGTGTAAGAAGTACAATGAGGTGTGTGGATATCACACCCTCAGATAATATTGTTCAATAATTGCGATATAATTGTCCCGTGAGACGGAATCAGGAAATTAAGTGACGGCTTTATAGTTCGAGGAGGCAAAGTCGGACTCGAAGTCGGTTTCTGGAGCAAACGAATCATTGAGATTTGAAATAACAGCTTCTGTAGTAATCTGAAAGCGCTCTTATTTCTCCCAAAAGCACAGCACAGCAAGAACAATGTAACAAGAATGGAAAGATTATCGGCACAGGACGGTTCAAAATTCAAATTTCATTCATTCAAATTTCTAATCATGAACACCTAACAATATGAAACAAAGCCATAGTCCGGAGGGGGGCTCTAATTACACTTCCAACGCCCAAAACTACAGCAACCTATATCTACTTTCTGTAAAACTGAAAAACACCATTCGATTATTCATCACCCCTCTTTACCCTAAAATCCGAACAAAAGGCGGTACCTTTATCTTCCGAACAAGGTCCATCTAGCCCACTTGATCCCTCTTCCTGTATATTAAAACTGTCGCAACTGCTAGAATTATCTAAAACACTTGCCATATTCGATATCCCAGGCAGTGAAACCAGGCCCATGGCTGCGATGCTGTTTGCAATCAAGTCAACGTCCCTGGTTCCACTGTAGAGACCCCGGCTCCCAGCAACAAGCATGTTTCGATTCTCATGTGCATTTGATAGCATAGCAGGCAATACATCCATCAGCTGTGAGCTATTCTGGGTCGAACCACTGATTAGAAGTCGCAGTGTCTCTCTGGCACCTTTCTCCAGCATAGAATCAGTTTCAGGAATGTTCCCAAACTTTGAGTGCAGGGGAGATACTGTTGAAATAGTGGGACCAGTGCTGACCAAGTACCCTTGACCCGACGAGCAAATATCGATGACTGGAATGTGAACAATTGGGTCGCACATCAAGGGTGTGAAAGTTGGGATCTGCTGAGAAGTTGGCCTTGGTAACCTAACCAGTGGGTCTGGGAAAAATGCAGGGAAATCAAGCAAGGGGGAATCGGCCAAATTAAGATGTGGTTTTGTTGACAACATGCTCGAGGGCATATTGGGCGGCAACAAAGATGAAAGTGGTGGAAGCAAAGCTGATTCCGTCGATGAGCGGGAGAGTTCAGGATGTTCTGGTGAGTACTGCAAATCCGATGAACCTGGAGGGCACCAACAATAGTAAGGAGAAAACAGAGGGGTAGCCATGTAAGGAACTTGTGATGCAGGGTTCAGGGTCGGTGGACGAGCCAATTTCCCTAGCGACTCTAGGAAACTTGAAGATGACAACGAGCAACTTTTAATAGTTTCTGGACAACTGTCACTTTCAGCATGATTTGAACAAGATGAATCGATTGTGATTGGTGAAGCAGTTGTTGGGTTGTCAATGGCTGAAACTAAGATGTTGCCTCGCCTCCTTAACTTCTCCCTGGTAATATTCCTCAGAGAAGACAAGGTTCTGGGCAGATCTTTGAAGGAACTTGACCTTGGACTCAGGCTACCCTGAAATGATGAATTTGCCTTCATGGACTGATTGACACCATGTCGGGAACGCAGGGATTTTGATGATGCGGATGAGAATTGTCCATCTTGAGCTGTATCAGATGGTTCTGTGGTGGTATCCAAATCAGAAGGTGAGCCTGCAGAACTTGACACACTGCCACCTACTGTTGAGCCCACCAGATAGGAACGTAGGTGAGTTGCAAAGCAACCAAGGCGAGATTCACTGATTCCAGTTAACTCGGCTATGGAAGGCTTCCTCTTGAGCAGATCCTTCATCTATTACAGAGGTGAAAAATCAATTAGCAACCACATTACCAACATATACACAAACAATTTACATTGAGTTAAAACTACTGTTGGAACCAAATATATCAATCAATCTTATGTAATTTCTATACTTTAGCATACCTTCGAAAGCAATTCAATTCCCAAAAGTCGTGATGTCTCAGAGCACCAAAAGTATAAAATCTGGCCATCTGGGATTTTAACAAGGAAAGACCGGCCAGAATTGTCTACTGGAATTTCATTGATTTCTACAGCAAAGCACTGGGATTTGTTATGTAAGGTGCACAGTCTATCTATACGACCATCATCCCCAACGAATGAAAGGCGTAAATTTGAAGTTGGCAAAACAGTAAGATTTAAATTGCCCCTGAGACAACATAAAAAGATAACGAAAGCTTAGAAACAGAGTGTGTGTGTATATAAACAATAAATAAATAAACACAACTCCTCAACCGGAAACTACATTAGCCAGACAGTTATGCTTTGCTAGTTTCAAAGGAGAGGAAGAAAGCTATGCATGTGAACACTAAGATTGAATAGGCACAATCACTCAATATTAATCTAATTGTACTTACTCAACTAATAAAATTATTTCGTTTTTTCCCTTTGTGTTTTCATCGACAAGAATCCAAAACAATTTGAAGGCCTCACAGAAAATGGCATCTGTTTTCCATTCTAAGAAAACAAATCACCAAGCAGGATCACGAAAAACATTTTCCTTGAAAGTTAAAATATGAAGCCCTTTAAAATAGCCATCACAAAAACTATTATTTAGAGATGTATCAACGTCAATAATTTTGTATCTTGAAGCTAAAAATTCCGAAAACCCGATTACTAAAGAGTTTCATATCCAAAAGTTGAGCTTGCCAATGGCCAGCATAAATCTACGGTACACAACCAATGCAAAAAGGTATATCTTCCTGTTTTCCACTGATAAATGGGTTATGAGATAATTGTACTTCTATCAACCAAAAGCATTTCACATAAACGTTTGTCTGTAAAATGTAAATATACAAATAAACAGAAAAAATTCAAGTAACACGCTTCAATACACCATGACTGGAAGAAAGTAAAACATAAAGTAGTACGTTAATGTCCAATTCAGTTACGAATAGCTTGATGTTAACACAGAAACATATGCTTGCAGAACCAAACAAACTTCTGGAAGACGGTAGGCAGAAATGACATAACTCTGAAACACAACAACCAGTCATGCTCAATTTTGATTTCCATCAAAATGTCAATCATTTATAGTTAAAAAGCAGCAGCAAACTATATAATATATAGGATCATGAAACTACCTTTACTTCCTCTTATTTCAGAGATCATATTAGAATACTCCCACATAACCTACAAGTCAAAAGACATATTTACTTGGAAGATGAACACATTGTCACTATTAATAAGCTAAAATATACTCCACTATACCTACGAAAACATTAGTTACTAAAGATACACTCCTCACAACATAAGATTTGTTCACAAACTCAATACTATTATCGAAATTCCTTCAACTCAACTTTTGTTATTTTGTAAACACTAACGTCTTAATTCACCCGCAAGTTAAAGTTAACGATACATGCCAATGATATTAAATAGTAAAAGTAAATAAGAACAACAAACAATATCAGAATAACCATAAATTGATTTATGAACAAAAGACTAATAGGTAATGATAAGTAGCAACAAATGCAGAACAAAGAACATTCAATGGAAAGTATATGCTTCATTTGAAATCATTCTGCTTAAACATTGTGAACAGATGTCCCTTTTTTCACATAAACTGATTTAACAAGTACATCATTAAAACTAACCTCCAGAACGTCTCTCCAAGTCTGACTGCAAAAACCACCATGCAGTACAAAGTGACACCAAGATGTAGTACTTTTTTACAACAAATAGAAATCCGCAAGTCAAACATGGTTAATATGATGGTATTTCCCATGGCTACCACAATATGCGAGTGTGACTACCCTCTAAATCCACAATCAGGGATTCATGACTCCAAAAATTTTGTCACACTTAATTATACGCTAACTTTGGTGATCCAAAATATCTACCATCTTGACTCTAGTTTATGATTTTTTGGCATGAACATGATAAATGACACATTAAGCTTTTGAAGATTATGATGTTTTCTTAAGGAAGAAGCCAAGACATAAAGGACATTTGACCTAAGAATGTCTTCTCGCATTCAAACTTGTAATCGAACATTCAGTCTATATAGGTGAAACCCCATTGTTCATTATTCCGGATCCCATTTCCATTCGATGATCCATAAAAATCTGTATGTTAGGTAAGGTAACTAAAGTATGTCCCAACCGATACGAGAGAGACAGAGAGCTTTCCAATCAATTTCACGGATAAAATTATAACTAACAAACATACACTGCAAAGAGTTGCTCCACTGAGTTTTATAATTATCTGAAACAATATTCAAAACTATCTTAAGTGAACTTTCCTAAATCATTCTCTAAACATGACCAATTAAAATGCATGCATACAAAGAACCACAGAGACTATTACTCTCTTACGTTGTAATCAACATGAAAAATGCAGTCCAGTCTCCCACACGCTACACGAATGGATAAAAATCAAACATGCACAAGCACACAACTAATACTTCTATGCATTATACAAATATGAACTTACAGGCATAAATTAAATGTTTGATTAACTGCGAAACATCAGACATTACTAACATCAGGAATATTTTAACCCAGCTGCCTGCATGAAATGTTAGAAGCATGACTGTATACTGCAATCAAGTAACACAATATAACAGGTCTAACACATATTTGAATTATCATATATGCATCCAATGCAGGGACGTACAACCAAAGATTCTAGCATAAGACCAAATAAAAACGTAATACTGGCAAATCATAATATCAGGCATAGAATGGTAGTTGATAGTTTCATATCAAAAATAGCTTTTCCCCCAATATTAAATAAAGTATCGAGTGGAAGAGACCAGACTCGGAATATGATTCTGGGTTAACCCCAGTTCAATCATACGTCAGCAAAACAATGAATAAAGGTATCTAAAGCCGATGATTTATATATACATGATATACATGATATACACCACTGCAACATCATCATACGAGAGCGAATTGCCAGACATGAAATTTTTCAGTAAAATGAATGGGGGAAAGCGAAAATAGAAACACAGCAATTAAATCGAAAGTCGATGATTTCCAGCAAAGGTATCTAAATGCACAGACAATCAGTTCTTTCAACTATATAAACAAGCCAAAAAAATAATAATAATCAATTACAAACAACATTTCACACAAACAAGCACACGAAACAAGAGCACCAAGGGATGTTTACCTAGCAGCAGTAGGGCACAAGAGAGTCCCTTGCTTGTTGATCTTCCCCACACGAATAGAAACGAGAGGTATACAGAAGCACCTCGCTAGCATTCCAACTTCCGCTGGCTCGAAATGCTATTCATCAAACACAAACTGTGAGATCATCAATTTGCAAAACCAGAAAACAATAATCCATAACCCCAAATTGTTCCAACATTTCGACAGATTTTCACCAGCAAATTCCCCCAATTCACCAAAAACCAATGAATGGCAAAAACAGAGCTTCAATTCAATCAAGTTTTACCATTTCTATCATACCTGGCTCAATTGAGCTAACAATCGATCCTCTGCGACGTCATTCGAGGCGTTCATCTTCAACAGCGGCTTCAACCTCTCGTCGGCGCGACACGCGCCCATAACCTGCATATCAAGCGCTTCTAGCCACTGCAAAACGCGGTCCTCCCGATTGCTCTGCTGGAGCAACAGATCTCCATCTCCTTCGTCAACAAGTATCCCCGTCAACCGCTCCTCAAGCCCAGTCTCACTCCTCGACGCCGGTCCAGCTCCGGAGCCCCCCACACCGTTCGAAGCAGACGAGTTCTCCAATTCCCCACCGTTCGATTGATCCCCAACGCAATCGATCTCGTCGTTCGTGTGTAAATCTCGGTCTCCATGGTTAGTCATCGAAAATAATTGGGAAAATTTCCTAGAAATCTCAAATCGCCTTGATAGATTTGAAACCCAAATCGAATTCAATTCTTTATGTTAAATTTAATTTAATTTTTTAATTTTGGTTTCCAAATCTGAATCGGAAGCCCCGGAGCCGATTGAGATTGAATCCGGAAAGGAAGATTGAATTGCCGATTCCGTGGGTGAGGAGAGAGAAAGAGAGAGATGAGGAGGTGTTTTCAGAGAGAAGAAAATAACTCAGCTGCACAAAAGGCAATGGGGTCGGTTTTTATAAAGGAAGCAGATTGTTTGCACTCCCTGTTATGCCCTTCTGTTATGATGCACTTCTTATCCCTTTTTATTTATGCGCTCACGGATCACGTTAATATTTTATATTAATTTTTTTATAAATATAATAAAATAAAAAGTAATATAAATATAAAATATTAATGTGGTTTAACGGTAATAGCATAAATAAAAAATGATAAGAAGGACATCATAACAGGAGGGTCGACAATCTACCTCCTTCTATAAAAGCTGGAACTTGGAAGGGGATTGGTTGGACGATTATATTAGGCGGACTTGAAAGCCATCTATCAAATTCGGTTTTGTGCCCGGTCTTCAGATCCGGGCGTGATTGCATAGGCACCACGTCAGCTTATCAACCTCATGTAGGACCCGAGTGTTCATTGGGAGTAGGGAGGGGAGCCCACTTTGCCACGTCAGTCGCTTGGCTGATCATGGTCATTTGATTCAGCAACTGAAAGCGAGTTAGCTCCGGCGGCGTCGGATAAGAGGGTGGCTGCTAGCGTGCGCGTTGGATGCGACGATTTGAAGGACAACAAAACAATATTAATTTATATGGTTTTGGTTTTTACTTCTTATTCCTTTCTTTTTAATTTATACTAAGAAAATTATATTCGAGCAATGCTTACTGTTAATTTAGAGAATTTTCAATGAAGGTCTTAAAAGATAAATATTAAATGTTAATTTGATTGTTGACGTGTTAATATGAAAAAAATTTATTCCTTCAACTCGTATATCTTTTTGTTATAATGATATTTTTATTGGTATTCATGTTTGCTTGTAATTGATTGGTCTTATATTCGATTCTTACTAAAGACGAATTTGAACCACATTATTGCTAGCCCATTGAGAGAAAAATACTTAGCTCACTCTCTCACCCCTTAGTATAGATAATATAGTTTGTTAAAAACAAAAATTATGAATGATATTTGTAGGATCCATTTTTATGAAGAATGCAACTAAAGTAAAATTTTAAGATTTATAATTGATGTATTAATGAGCCCTACACAATAAAAAAAAAAAAATTGATAGCACCAATTTTCATAGGTCAAAATTGACAGCAAATGTTAAAGAGACTCTTAAAAGTGTGACTCTTCACGGACTCTCTTATACCTCATGTTACCACAATGTGTTATAATGTTGACATGGAAATTAACCTTAAACTGTGAGGTGGCAGAGAGTCCGGACGGTCCCACTTTGAGAGAGTCTCCTTAGAATTTCTCAAAAATTTATGGGGTGTGTTATTCACACAACATTTTTTACTTCTCACACACCCTCTTAATTTCGGTCGTCGGATGGAATGAATTGAAAAATATCAAATGACAGAAATTAATAAATGGTGTATGAGAAATAAAACAGATGTGTGGATGTGTTGACCCTAAAAACTACCAAGCCTACGTGGCGCGTAGGCCGAGTAATCTATAAGCTAACTACGTCCTTCGGTGAATGCGGGGCGTGCCAACTCGTCGACCGAGCTCGGTCGAGGAGTAAAATTTGTTGATGTTACGTTGGGTGTGCGGCTGACTTCTGCGTCTTGCGATTGCGACCGAGGAAGGAACACGTCTCGGCCTCTTGGGTTCTCAAACCTGTCGGATTCGGCCACAGTGATGGTATTCGTCAGAGTAAACTCTCGCCGAATCGACATCAAAGTGTAAGGGCACAAATACTCAAAGCAGATATGTGTCTTAACAATAAATGTGGTTCGGCCGTCGGAATGCCGAACTCTAAATCTCACTCGTCATAAACCAACTCGGCGTGCAATGTGCCGAGCCTAATAAACTGTAACACATCACCTCCCCGAGAAGGCTAATGAGATGACCTCGACCAATAAGGATTCGAAAATCCTTCTCGACCGAGACTTGGATAGGTAACCAACCGTCATCGCCGCAGTGCTGTTGATGCCAACGGAAGATGCTGCGAGATCGGCTGATTCTACGGCGACAGAGATATCTATGCCGACTGAAGATATCACCGTTTGCTTTCACAGTGTTGTTGATGCTAACGGAAGATGTGTCAGCGAAAAGAGAAAATAAAAAATCTCATGTTGTTGAGAGAGTTTGCGCAGGGCAGTTGTGTGTTGAATTGGAGGGGCTTTGAACGATGCACATCCTCCTCTATTTATAGCACCAGATACTTTCTAGGTCGAGTTAAAACCCTACTCGGATTAGGACTTCTTCTAGTCAAACACCATCTCAAGTACTCCTACTCCCATCAGGATTTTGAACCTAACCTTTCTATCAGGTTGTATTCAAAATGTGTCTCGACTTCCTCATCTCACCGGGACTCCTTATCACACCAGGATTTCTGTTAAACGTAGAATTTCCACGCCTCGTCCTTATCCAAGCCGCTCATTTTCCCAATGGGCTCAACCGACTCTAATTAAGCGGCCCATGAACAAGACGACCCCTAACAATAAATCCTTCCGGGGCGAGAATGATTCCACACTTGGCCCAAACTAAATATTTTGGGCCCAAACAGGATGTCACACCCCAAATTTACATATCAATTCACGTAAGATTGACATACCGGTCGGAGCTTCTTCCTACCTTCACATTTGATTGTGCAACATTCTACTTAAGATGTGACATTTCCTTTGAAGATGATCTTAGATGTATTGGCAACCAACTTTTATTCTAATGATATTTCTTTTTCTAATTATTCACAATGAAATAGTCACTTAGTACTATGGTCTTATGATATTCTTCTTCACTTGTAAATGAGAGGTCTTAGGTTCGATTATCGCCAAAGACGAATTTGAACCACATTATTGCTAACCCATCCCTTTTCCCTTACGTGTAAAATATCGTTTGTTCAAAAAAAAAAATCACAATGAAATACGATTTTAAACACAAATAACATTTTAATAATTGGAGTTTAATCAATGAATGAATACTTTTTCTTCAAAAAAAGTCGATACCTCAACTTATTTCGCTCGAGGTAGCAACATATCGATAGTAAGAGTTTTGCTTGTGTGCGCATTTTTGCGCCCACACTGGAGGTGAGTATCAATACAGCATTAATTGCGTTAACTAAGAGCATCTTCAATCTCGTTCTCTGTCCACCTTTAAAGATACAGATTCTCCGAAGAGTTCTTAAATCTATGGAGCGAGAAAAGAGTTAAAATCGCTAGCCGTTCGTTTTAGTAGTACTCGTCTCTAACTTCTATGAATAACAACGGTAAGCATCTATAATCATGTGACAGCTAAACTAAAGCTCCTTCAGTTCCAACCGGCGTCTCCACCAACGACGATATGAAGTAGCTTCCTATCACTTCCTCTTCTTTGGTTCTCTCTGATATTCATTTATCAGTGCTTCGACATCTTTCCAGAAAAGGCCCTCCACCAAAACTCCGTCCTTGGTGAACCTGAAATGTTCCCAAATTTGCAAAAAATACTGATTATGGTGTATGTTCGTTCATCTCTATATGCACGAGTATGATCTTCAGAAGTGCATGTTCAAGTCTTGGTCTGTATGTGTGCACGTCGCGTTTGTGTGTGTGTGTGTGTGTGAGAGAGAGAGAGGGAGAGAGAGAGAGAGAGACCACTGAATAACACTCTTGGTGAACTGCACTGGTTGATTTGCAGAAATCGATTTGGGGTCTGAACTTGCTATCACAAGAGTGTACATATCGGAGAATCTTGGCAATTTGGAAGAGACCACCAATCCAGTGCTTGTGAACGAATCCTGCGTGAATAATTTGCAACCGAATAAATCTTACAAACTTTCACCAAGTCAAAAGTTTAGCTACACACTAGACATTAATTGACCGTTTTAACTCATAAAATTGTAGGAACAATCATATATTAATATACATATTACACTTCAGTGTAGCCTGTGCGGTTCAACATAGAAGTTGTTCATCAAATTGAACAAAAAGAAAACAGTACCGTAAATTGCTTACGCATAGGGTTCGGTTCAAAATGGTAAATACTAACAAGAAAAAGGAACTATAAGATCATACAAATCAACTGATAAGAAAAAACATATATGTGAGAAAAGAAAGAGTAATTCTGTTTTACTATAAACTACATCAAAAAAGACCAGTGGTATGAAAAACTGAAATGTCAGTTTGAATATATTCTCAAGACGGAACAAGAAACTCTCAAGACGCATTTGAGTAGAGACTTTTTCATATTCCACCCAACTGTGAACACAAGATTTGATGCATTTGAGCATAATGTCTGAGACATGTCCCGGTTGCATAATGCATATACAACAAGCAACAAGGGAAGATACATTTCATCAAAGAACAAGAATATATCATAAATTATCATATATAGACATTCAGGTCCTTTAGACTTTAATAAGTCACCACTCAATTTCCAGTCAAACAATACCAAGCAAACACCCTAATCGAAATTGCAGGTGATAGAGTGGCAGAAGGTAAAGCTTTGAAATCAATGGGCTGCCCAAGAAGGATTGCACCCACATTAAAGGCGACTCGATATGGGTTGTGGACAGTGTCACGAGTTCCTGAGCTCGAACCCATGGAAATTGAGTATGGATGGATGCAACAGTGATATAACAACTGAAGCTAGACGTAAAGATACCTAAACATAGTGTGTCCTAGTATATAGGCTCATATCAAATTCATCAAAGCACACTCCTGTTTGCAATTAGATTAGCAATTATCATCGGCTCACATACGGGCGAAATTTAGTAAAAAGCAAAGTATCAACATGCTATCAAGCATTTGTAGCGACATTTCCAATAAAAAAGAGAAAACATACAGCGGGAGGATACGTGAAGAGAATGGCATTCTTCTCCTTGGTGAATATGATCAGCTGCAACAGCACATTGAAGACTATATACGTGCCAAGAGTCAAAGATCAAACACATTTGAACCCAACATCAACACAACACTATAAAGAACACAAATCGAAAATTCGGAAACAAATCAGGCGTTTTCTCATCAACCAAACAGAAACTCAAAGCTTATAAACAAATACAAACACAAGTAACAAGATAAACTAGGATATAAGACGATGCAGAGGATGAGAAAATCTCGGTTTTCGGGGAACTTCTTCTTGTAAAACTGAGCGAAGAGAGCGATTGCGATGATGATGGTGCCCAGAAACAGCCTCACATTGCTCATCCGCACGTCCTCCACATATCCGCGCCCCGTCACGATCTGTTCGAATGGCAGTGACAAATTCAACAACAAAAAAAGACCAAAAATTGAAAGAAAAAAAAAATGGAGAGGGAAAATGGATCGAGAGGGAAGAGCGAGTAACCTACCTCGGTGACGGACTCGTCGAGGATGTGTTTGATGGAGTGGTGGTCAAGGAGATTGGCCTTCTTAGGGTTTTTGCTGGCCGAGTCTGATTTCTTTTCCTGCATTTTCTTTGGGGGAGATTTTGGATTGGAGGATTGAATTTGACGGGTTCTGTCAGAGAGAGGGAGAAGAGAAGGATCACTGATGCTATTTTATTGTTAAGGATTAAGGTCTCTTTGGTATTGCATTTTTTTTCTTTAAAAAAGGGGTGTGCTATCCACACACCCCAAATTACTTCTCACATACCCCTTATTAATTTTTGTCCGTTGATCTTCTTGAATTCATCCGATACAAAGGTCGAAAATTAGAAGGGTGTATGGGAAGTAAAATGGGATGTGTGACCCCTTTCAAAAATTGCTTCACTTTAAAGTTAAGCAGTAAAAATAGGTTTGATAAAAGTAAAATATGCCACTTATTTTAAAAGCAATTGTCTTCATATAGAAGTTTTTAAAAGCAATATGTAGGTTACTTTTAAAAGCTGTTTTAATAAAAAAAAAATAGAGTTGAGCCTGTAGTACATATTTCAATTGTTGTAATACCTTCATTAATATTTAAAAAATGACATTATTTGCCTTCCACACACATTTTATCTCTTAAAAAATAAAATAATCGTTATGACCTACCACTACAAACACTAACATTACACTATCAACGCCATTACCACCACCATTGTTGCCACTACCACAATCATAACCCCAACCGCCACCACTGCTGCCACAACCATAACCGTCACAATCACGGTCACCACAACCACAATTGCCACCACCAGTACCACTGCCCCTAGCACCATTGTTACCTCTATACCCCAACCACCACATCCCACTATTAGCACCACAACCATACCTCCACTATAACCACAATCGTCATCACTAGCATTACCACCACCCTTAGCACCATTGTTACCTCTACACCACAACCACAACTACCATCACCGGCATTACCACAACTCCTAGCACCATTGTTACCTCTACACCCCAACCACCACATCCCACTACTAACACCACCACCATACCTCCACCATTACTGCTATCATCGCCACCACCATTACCACCATTATCTCCGCCACTACTATTGTCTCCCCGCTCCTACCACTATGTCCATTTTGTCATTGTATACAATTATATTACTTTTACATTAAAATTTATCAAATGCTTTTACACTGTTTTTCTTATTCACAACACTTTTAAACTACAGTTTAACAAACACTCTTCTGCATTATTTTACATCTGATTATTCTTAAAGCACAGCAAAAACAGTTTTTAAAAAAGCACAAAATATTAAACTGGCCCTGAACACCTTTAATTTAATAAACAATGGTCTTATTTAAGTGAACAAACTCAGGGATCAATTAATTTTAAATGTCAGAGATCCAAATGAGAAGTTATGTCAATCGATATCATTTTGGCAACAAAGTCATAAGAATAAAATAGCATCAGTCATCAGACTGTACTTTGTGTTCATTCAGCAGAAAACCAAAAACAAATATTTTTTAAAGTTTAGAAGTAAATCGATTCAAAATTTATTTTTAAATCAATAACGAGGTAGAAAATTGAACACAAACCTATTCTGTTTTTGAAAAGAGAAATATCACTAGACCATTCCGTTTTCCAAAACAGAACTACCAACAGACCCAAAAGACCATAAGCTAGTAGATAAATACCAAACCTATGATTGTTATTTGTTGATTTTATTCATGTTAGGTCTCCTTTTTAATATACAATTATTCATATGGTGAATTATGTCCATATGTAAAGCGTACACTTATCAGATAATCCCAAATTGATCCCCATAAATCCCTTGTATTCAAGGTTATCGGCTTACCAACAATGGCAATACATTTCAAATAATAAAAATTTGATCCTGCAATTCCTTGATAACATCATGAGATGAAATAATTGGGAATCGGGGTGTCGAAGCGAGTGACAGAAAAAGGACGACGAAAGGTTCACGACTATGGAGGCTTTGACTTTACTTTGCTAGCGAGCAAGAACCGAGCACCCTTGACAAGTTCCTCCTTAATCATGAACAGAACGGCAGCTGCAAGTACACTTTGTACTATTTTCGTTCCCATCCCTTTGTAAAACCCGTATAATCCTTCATAGCGAATCATCTTTAAAATAGCATCTGATGTGCCTGAAAGTAAAACAAAAGAATATGCAGCATCATGATTTATGAACACGAAACTTCTATATCTGAAAATATACTGAATCGAAGTTCTTAGTTTTGAGGTTATGTCAATCAAATGTAAAGCAGATTTTATGCAGGATACGAAGCTCTGGCTAACAGTTGAAAGTTCAAACCTTTATAGTGTTGCCTTTTGTCACCATTTGTAACCTGTTTTGCTTGAAGCCTCGACTGGAAAAGCAAGAGACTCAATAAGAATTTTAAACTATTTAACGTAAAAATACTAGGAAATAATGGATGAAATCACAATTTAACGTTAGTGCAAAGCAAGTCTTGTCTATTCCCACTTTCCCAGTCCCATCTTCTCCTCAATTTTTTCGATTTGAAGGAGCTTAAAAGTTAAAACTTCAAGATAGGTCAGTCCGGTTTACTAAGTTGAAGTGGTTTGACCGAGATCAAGCATTTCACATGTCAGCAGCAATCCATTCACATTATAACTCAAGTGTGCATTGCTTCACAAATTTAGATCTGTATGTGTGCTTTACCTTCACAACTAGAAGAGGATATGTCACAACCGTAGCCCCTAGTTTCGCCAAAGCACCAAGAAGAAATATCTAGCAGTATTAGGCAATCTATTAGCTCAAACGGCAAATCAAGAGTGAGTAACATAATATTAGTATTGTAAGTATTCTGATAAAAAGGTTATCATGAAATATTTACAGAAGGTTACTGATGCTGAAAAGTTTAAGATCTAAATGAAACCTAACCTCTAAAGCAGTAACCCCGTTGTTAACCTTCTTATTCAAGGCACGTCTTTGCTTCAGCTTCTTCAGCATCGTTTCATACAGCATAAATTGCATGGAAGGATTACTCACCTGTGATCAAAAGCAGGAACAATTATTCATACTCCCTTACCCTGTATAAGAGTCACTTCTCACATACCATGATCAATGTCGGGAAAACACCTCTCCAGAAGCTGAAAACTCCACCTTCATCATAAACTTCCTGAATCTGTATATGTTCCATATAGAGTTGAGAAAAGAATATGAAAAGAAATATAGCTGGCACTGAAGCCAAACTTGTAAAACTCAGAAAACCGAATTCAATATTGAAATCAACAGAAAGACTACTATCCAGCCCACTCCTCAATACTTATTGTTGTAAAATTTACCCACGGATTAGTCGTGTTTACCATCAACAACCAGTTTGGTTCAAAATTCAGGAATTTCAATTAATAGTTAGTTGGATGTAGTTATTTGGATGTTCTCTTTTGTTTCGAATCATCTCTTCGATAGTTATTTGAATGTCTCTCTTATTCATTTAAGTTATATATCACGCAGTCATGATGTTTGATACAAACGTTTCAACCCGTGTTATGTAGTACTATGCAACTATATAATACTTATTCATCAGCAAATGATGGCCCAGCTACAAACCTCCACCCCACCACCACCAACAAAAAAACATAATACCAACCGCATGTGCCGTGCCGAATGGAGGAGGCTCAGCTGCAGCAAGGATTTCTTCATCTGGAGCAGTTAATAGCTCCTGACCAGGCTGGGACTTGGAGGATTTTTTATGAGTCTAACAATGCAAAACAAGAACAAATGATAAATTAATAACATCAAACTTGTATACTTAGTGTGAGAGATGCATAAGCTCAGTTTGATAAATTAGCAACACAGAAGGATAAAATAATTTGGTGAAGATGGTATCTGACATCACAGGCATTTCAAAATTCTGAATCAGTTCTAAATCCTGAAATGAAGTGTTATTCAAAGGTCACTTTTAACAAAGGCAACTACCCACATAAGACATTCAACTATAAACTATCCTGTCACTTGATTTGGAGATTCAATGAAATTTGAGACTAATGTCAATTAGCTTTTTCATTTTTACCTGCATACGCGTAACAATTACCCATATTGGATTTGTGAACAGCACATTCACGCACCTACAGGAACAAAATTGTGATGACGTTTTCAGCGACAAATCATAAGACTAAGAAAAAAATTATCAATAAAAAAAAAGTACTGCCAAAACTTTTCTGTTCTCTTGATTCGCTTTTTCTTAAAAGCTTTCAGAAAGAGCGAATGCAACCATTTGAGGAAATGATACCTTTATAGCTTTTGAATATATAAGAAACAGGCAATGTCCCGAGGCCCATAATCATATGAATAAAGAAATACCCAGATAATGCAGCAACCAAAAGTGAAGAGAGCATTCCGACAGACCCATCACCAACCCCCATCTTCCTCCGTTCAAGAGCAGCAGCTTCAGCCTTGTTCCTGAATATTTGATAGAAATAATAGTAAACACCCTGTACCAATAAAATCGCAAGTGCATAAGAAACCATGTAACCAAATAAAAAATTATTTATGCACATTTACACAATACACAGTTTATAGGTAACCTACTTTGTGAGATAAAAGAATGTAAGTTGCCGTATATCATGTAACACAAAGGAAGTTCTGACTCAAAAGACGCTACAGAAAGAGCAATAAAGTTTATGTAGCTAGCGATGGGAAAGCACACTGCAGCAGGCAGACTTGTTTCACTTTGTTATTCACAGGACTGCATAAGCCTAAACAAAATGCTCAGGGTTGTCTCCTTTTATGTAATATTAGCAGTTCAAATGCTTTCATTGATGATGCAGATCAACGCAAACTGTGACCATCACTAACTCGCAGAAAGCATTTATCCGCTATATTATACACATGATTTATCAAATGGACTCAATTTATAAATGCTAATGAAATAAAAGATAACTGCGCCAATACACATAATATGTTTTGATTAGGTGTAGTGGTGTTCAGGGAAAAAAGCCAGCCATGCCTCAGTAGGTTTGGGCAGCTTCACGCACACAACCTACCAATGGAGGCTAGATAATTTTGGGATAACACAATTGCAATCACTAGGACTAACCTAGAGGATAACTTATCAATGGTATCTGTCATTTTGTCCTACAAATTCTGGCCAATCGAAAACCCAAGTAACACCATTGCTCGGATAGTATAAGAGATGTCCTGTAAATAAGTCCACACTGCTCTACAAGTTATTTAATTCAGTTTCCGCTCCGTTAGAAACAGTTCCAAATTTCTGCTCTTTCCCATCAATTCCTTAGCTAGCAAACAATCAATGTCAACTTTGTCCAATAGTTCGTATGAGCGCATATAATTTCGCTCGCTCCATCCTAGTTTCTAATCATTGTAACAATTAGAATGAAATTACTATTCGAAGAAGTAAAACAATCCAGCAAAGAGCTTCACCTGAGATGCTGCCGTGCCCACCAACGATGGCGTCAAACCTCCATACAACCGTTCCCATCCTTCATTTTTTATAACCTGCACATCAAATTCACACACGCGCCAAATAATAAACTACAGTGAAACGTGTCCTTTCTCAGATTTTCCCGTCCATTTTCTCAGCAACCAAACAAGGTAAAATACTAAAAGTTTACGAAAACTTCAAAACGAAGCTGAAATTTGGAAAAGGAAAGACCTGACATATTTGCTCCACAGTTCCGAGCTTCTTCTTCTCCTTCTTCAGATCACGGTCTGTTTGTTGACGAGTATTCACCTGCAGCAGATCAGGACACAAAAAATTAAACAAAAATAAAGAAAAACAATTACGAAAGGCGCCAGAGTGGAGAAAATTTGTACAGTCTGAAGAGGATAGGTGATGAGCTGGGCGATGATCCCGCCGCCAGCTCCGGCGAGTCCATTGATCAAAGCGTCGGACATATTTTCTCGAGAAAATGTTTGTGAAGGTTTCCTATTTTCTGGGGAAAATGTAGCGAGCCATCGAGGGTACGGAGATCTGAAATTTTTATGGTTGTTGGGGGAGAGCGAGAAGGGTGTCTCTGACTTTGGCCTTATCGAAGGTACTCAGAAAGCAGTCATGCTGATGGCAATCGCTATCGGGGCCCGCCT
This sequence comes from Malus fusca, assembly GCA_035220775.1. Lineage (NCBI taxonomy): Eukaryota > Viridiplantae > Streptophyta > Magnoliopsida > Rosales > Rosaceae > Malus > Malus fusca. Next base: position 29,739,483 of record CM069065.1, read on the forward strand.
CATCGGTTAGTTGTTCCGTTCAAGAAGGCATTTGACGTGTGGTAGGTGCTTTTGCTTTTGACCATTTTGCCCTTCAATTTTGACTTTGTTTGTGAAATATTAAATGAAACTTAAAAGAAAAATAATCAAGGAGAATATTATTCAAGGGGAATGCTAGTGGGACAAGGATTGTCTACTCTCCCAGTTTTCATGCCCTTCCATGCCCTCCTGTTTTGTGTGGTCACGTTTAAACCATGTTAACATTTTATATTATTTTTTTTATAAAGATAATAAGACAAAAATGAATAGTAATATAAAATGTTGACGTGGCTTAACCGTGACCACACAAACAGGAGGGCATGGAAGGGCATGAAAAAAGGGAGGGCAGACAATCCTTGTCCATGCTAGCGAGAGTGGTGATCTTCCTCATTTACGTTTTATTTATAAAAAATGTTAGGAAGATCAAATTTGCTTGTTTTTGCTTGGTTTTTCTCTATAATTTTTATTTTTGTTTGATGTCTTCTATTAGGCCACCTCCAACCGAATGAGGTCAAAGGGCTAGTTTTAGCCCTCTAGCCCTTCAAAAAATTAATATTTTAATGAACAGTGCATTACCATATTTCTTACCATCTCCAACCGAAGGCCAAAGGGCCATAGGCCAAACATAGCCCTGTGACTAAAAATCATCTCTAACCGAGGGTCAAAGGGGTATAGTATGGAATGTGAAGAAATGAAATAAAATGAGGTAAGATAGTATGAAATGATGGTGAAAAATATGTGAGAAATGGTGTAGGAAAAAATTAGAAAAAAAAAAAAAAGTGGGCTGGCCTGATCGGGCTGGCTAAAGATGGACAGCCCGCTGGCCTGATTGGCTGGTTTTGGCCCGATGGGGCCCTGTTGACCCTAAAAACTACCGAGCCTACGTGGCGTGCAGGTCGAGTAATCTATAAGCTAACTACATCCTTCGGTGAATGCGGGGCGTGCCAACTCGTCGGCCGAGCTTGGCCGAGGAGTAAAACTTGTTGATGTTGCGTTGAGCGGCTGACTTCTGTGTCTTGCGATTGCGACCGAGGAAGGAGCACGTCTTGGCCTATTGGGTTCTAGAACCTAAAGACAAGGCTACTATTCTTACGAAGTTCACAAATCGTCGTCGTCAGATTCGGCCAGAGTGATAGTATTCGTCAGAGTAAACTCTGGCCGAATCGACACCAAAGTGTAAGGCCACAAATACTCAAAGCAGATATTAGTCTTAATAATGAACGTGGTTCGGCCGTCTGAATGCTGAACTCTAAATCCCACTTGGGAGTATCCAATCATACAATAACTCGGCGTGCAATGCGCCGAGCCTAATAAACCTTAACACATCACCTCGCCGAGAAGGCTAATGAGATGACCTCGACCAATAAAGATTCAGAAATCCTTCTCGACCGAGACTTGGATAGGTAACCAACCGTAATCGCCGCAGTGTTGTTGATGCCAACGAAAGATGTTGCGAGATCGGCTGATTCTACGGCGACAGAGTTATCTATGCTGACTGAAGATATCATCGGTTGCTTTCACAGTGCTATTGATGCCAACGGAAGATGTGTCAGTGAAAAGAGAAAATAAAAATCTCAAGTTGTTGAGAAAGTTTGCGCATGGCAGTTGTGTGTTGAATTCAAGGGGCTTTGAACGATGCACAACTTCCTCTATTTATAGCACCGAATACCTTCAAGGTCGAGTTAAAAACCTACCCGGATTAGGACTTCTTCTCCTAATCAAACTCCAACTCGACCAGTCCTATTTTCACTATAATTTTGAACCCAATCTTTTATCGAGCTGGATTCACTTCCGGGTTATTAATCTCGCCGAGACTCCTTATTGCGCCAGGATTCGACTTGTCTTTCAACATGACTTAACCGACCCAGGTTTGGAAGCCCACAACCTAAACGATCCAGAACTAAACGATCCATGATAACCTTGTCGTAAGGCATTCTGGGCCGATAATGATTCTATACTCGGCCCAAACTGATATTTTGGGCCCAAACATTGCCCCTTCGCTTCTGAGGTCCTCGGCCTGAATCCTCTGGTCGAGCTCCGACCTTGAAGAAGAGAAATTAATACTCAGAATCCAAATATTCTATTTCCAAAGCGCATTTATTGAGCACGATTGCACGATCTTGATCCTGCTAACCAATACACCACGTGGCATCCTTTAATACGGCTAATCCTTAATAATGACGTTTAAAGCGTGCGGCTCCCTGAACCGTCATACCATCATGACCTTGTTGCTGAGCACAACCATGCCGCCTTGATCTGTGAACCATTCAGCATCGTGCAGACGCCAAAATGTCTTTCACCATAAATCTCGTCGCCACACGCAATCGTGCGCCCCAAAAAACACGAAACCCTCGTTCTTCTCAACCGGATTCTCTGAATACTCATAATGATTAGCGAATTCTTCGTTCGATTTTACCCTTCATTTTGAATTTCGAACGATTGCCCTTCCTTCATTTCTTCTATAAATACTGAAATTCTCTCATTTGTACTTTACGCTTTCAAACTCTCTGAAATTTCTTGCCATCACTCTCCAGTGAATCCCCTTCTTCCAGATCTTCGTCTTCAATTCCCCCAACCCAGAAAACTCCTCTCGTGTCGCATTTTCAACCCACTTACAATGGCCTCCTTCATCTCTAAGCTTTCCAAGGAATGTGACCAATGCCAGAAAATTATCGATCGAAGTTCGATCAAAACCATACGTTTTGAAAGTGACATGAGCACCCCTCATCAAATCTTGGGTCCTCTCTTCAAAGCGGCAGTACCACCAACCATCATTGGACTTCTTAAGGAGCACTGCCTATCATCCTTGCTGCAAGGGTTTGAATAGGCGAAGTGGGACTTGGCAAAGCCTCAAGGTTTTTGGCCTTCGACCACTACAGCCTGGGCAGCTTGGGTCGTACGAATGAAAAGACTATTCGGCGAGCAATGGAAAGCCCTAGGCATCTACGACGCCATTCACCTTTTAACCATGGAACTCATCCTGGACAATGAGCTCATCCTAGCGGCTTTATGCTTCTGGTGTTCGACCACCAACACCATGGTCCTTCCTCTCGGCCTCATAGGTCCCACCATCATTGACGTTACTGCCATCTTGGGGACTTCCCCGACTGGAATCCCAATCGACACCGCCCTCTCTGGGTACTCGTTGAACCTCGACCTGAATGCGTTTTTCGATAAACGGGCCCTTGAGACGCTGAGCAGTGAAGGACAAACACCATCGAAAGAAGAGGTTCATAAACTTTACAAGAACTTCTTCAACTATAACACCCTCTATCTCTTTTTTGCCGGCCGAGAAGAAGAGGCTCTGCGAGAAGGGGAACATGAGTCTTTCATCTTCTATTGGTACAACAAATTTATCTGTTGTACCAAATTCAATAAATGTCTGGTCGAGAACATGCCAGTGGCCGAAGCCCTAGTTAGCGGTCACACTCTGGCAATCAGCCCGACCATTATCGCCCATCTCCTACGCTGCTTGGCCGAAGCGACCCTAGATAAGGTCGACCCGTACCAGACTGGTCCATTCTGGGTCTTCCAACTCTGGCTGCAGGTCTACTTCGCCTCTCTTTGGCCAGAGATTGCCGATTTCTCGCCTACGGAAGCGCTCGGCCCTCAGCTGGCTTCTCGGCCGGCACCCCCTTACCAAGCTGAAGAAGTGTTCAAACAATCTTTCTAATGACGAGTTCTTGATCTGTCGTCGTCGAGAATACCCTTCGTCGATCAGCCTTCCTACCTCAGCGTGGGGCGCGGATGAAGATGCTGACCTTCGTTAATCCTAGGAGTCTTTTGTGCTTACCCGTGACCTGTCTCTCAGCTGTGATGATCGCCGAGTGGGTTGGGAAGTGTATCATCCCAATTTTCTCGCTCGGCAGCTTGGCTACCTCCAAGGCTGCCCGGTCCCCTTTCTCTCCTCACGATCCGTCCTAAGCCGCAGACGTGAACCTGATTCCTCAAAGAAGGAATGCCATGACGCTAAAAAGGAGTTCCAGAAGCGATGCCAAAAATTCTACCTTCGACCGGTCACTCCAGAATCTCTTAGCACCAATACCTTCGGCGATTGGTGGGAAGAATACACTCATAGCTTCTTCAGCGCACCGGTCGAAGATGTCATTAACAAAATCTTCGGCGATCGTCCCCACAAGGCTCCTGCTCCCCAGCCGAAAGAGGCTACCCATGGTATGTAGCTTCCTTTATATATTTGGATATATATATATATCCATACTGTTATTGACTTGGCTTTCAATTCTCAGGCAGCCGAGCGTCGAAAAAGGCAGAAGCGGTGGCTGTAATTGCAGCCAAGAAAAAGGCAATCCCTTCTTCCAAGCCGAGCAAACGACCCTGACAGGAGACTGAGACGGCCGCCGCAGTCTATCGTTCTACAAAACGCGTCAAGAAATTGGCAAATAAAGGGCAACGAGAAATTCATGTCATCTCTAGCCAAACGACGGGAACAGCCATTCCCGATGCTTCTCCTTCCACCCCAGCCGTACGCATCCCGACGGTCGTGCAGCCAGCTCCGATAGGTCAAGCACCCGAAGCTCGTCCTGACCCTCCCGTCGTGACCGGGCCAAAGACTGCTCCACTGGTCGAGCAAGCGACTCCTCCGCCACCGGCCGATCCAACCACTTCTCCACTGGTCGAGAAAATGACAGCTCTGGAGCCAATCGTTGCCCCTGTCTTGGAGAAAATGACTTCGGTGGCGAAGAAAACACCCTCCAAGATTCCAAGAAAATCAGCGATCATCTTGGAGGTATAATTATGTGGTTGGTAATTTTCTTTTTCAATTAATGTTAGAGTTTCTAACGACTCTTATTCCAGGATGATGAGAGTGATAAGATTCTGCTAAAAAGTCGTTCTCGACCAACCAATCCACCTCCTGCGGTCGAAACGATCGGCCAGGTTGATCCCTTTACGGCCGATCGTGGGAAGGGTCATGCCGTTGAAGCTGAAGCAACGGCGGAAGAGCCAATCATCCACAGGATCAAAACCTAAGCATCCCTCCCCAGGAAGCCAATTCTGCCCACGTAAGCACCCTTATTATTGATATCTTAATCACTATTCTGCCTAAAAATTCTAAACTAGAAAAATATTAAATGCCAGGTGCCCGTGTTTTCATTTCACTGAAAATTTTATGCGCCGATGGGCGTTATCTATATCTCTTGGCCACCTCGGTGGCCGTCAAATGTAGATAACCTTCATCGGCCGCGTGAATTGAGAAGTTGCTTAAAACATTGGGCTCGGCCATTGAGCTCTCTGGGTTAAAGCAACGAACCAGCAGACATGGTCTAAGTCTCTTCTCGGCAGGTCTATCATTTCCCCTTCTTATTTTCTGAAGATTTAGCTTATTATGATGACTTCCTTTCATACAGCCTCATGGGAAGTCGAATTTGACGCCCTTCTCTCTACCACTTCGACGACCACATCTGGGCCATCCTCGACAGCTAAAAGCCACGTGCTTGTTAAGCTACAAGAACTCTATTCTCTTTCAGCTTCACAAATTCTTGAACGTAAGGGTCTCAACTTCGTGGGTGAGTGTCTTAATGATCTCGCCGTTGAAGGTCTCTTGAGTACTGAAGCCATCACTCAAGCGACTTCTACCCTGAAGCGAACCCGAGAGTTTTTTCCTGTTTTTGAAAAAGCTCTCCATGCCGAAGCTGTCCTGAAGGCTGCGACTGCTGCTCGAGACGCCTTTCACCTAAAAATTGAAGCCTTGAAGTCGAAAAAAGAGAAACTGATCGACATTGACCGCCAAATTGCCGAACTCCAAACTCAAAGGTCGGCAATTGCTTCTGATCTTGCAAAAGACTTTAAGTTGGCGGCAAATCTTGTTTGACCGAATACGCGGCTAAAGTCAAGGAAGTCGAGTAGCTAAAGATGGACAAGCGGAATCGGCAAGCTGAAGTCATAATGGGCGAAGTGAGATGGCTAGAGCTGAAGGCTGTTCTTGAAACTCTTCTCCCTTCTTCGCCCTGAATTTATTTGAATGTAACCTGATCGACCTACTCAATCTGTGTATTCTTTTATTAATCTTAATGAAATGAATTTCTATTCTCGCATTTCCCATGTGACCGGATAGTACTTCTTTAAAAACTTCCCATTGATTGGTAATCTGTGAACTAAACCGGTCCGGTCTCTAAGATGATATGCGCCTTTGCTGAGAACCTTATGTATGATGAACGACCCTTCCTAATTTGGCGACCATTTGTCGAACCTGGGGTCTTTAATTCCTACGGGCAACACCGTTTGCCAAACTAATTCTCCTTCGCCAAATGTTTTCTGTCTAACTTTTTTATTATAGGCTCGCTCGGCAATCTATTTCTGTGCCACCAGCAGGTTATAAGCGTCAAGTCGCGCTTCTTCTAAATCTTCTAACTCCTGTCTCATGGACTGATTATATTTGGCGCTGCACAAACTACTTTGTTCAATCATTCGCAACGAATTTATGCTTAACTCGACTGGTAGCATTGCATCGTGTCCGTAGGTTAGTGCATACGGGGTTATCCCAGTCGCCGATCAGAGTGATGTTCGATATGCCCATTAAAACCTTATTCAACTTTAAATGCCACGTGCCAGGCCTTTCTTTTATTGTTTTTTCGAGAATGCCAATCAACACTTTGTTACTTGCCTCAGCCTGCCCATTTGCTTGTGGATAATACGGTGTAGACTGTTCAAGCCGAATTTTCAAACTTGCCGTATACTCTTTAAACCTCTCGGCTGTAAAGATTGTGCCATTGTCAGTTATGATCGTTTCTGGTATGCCGAATCTGGTCACAATGTGTTCTTCCACAAAGTCGCAAACTTCTTTAGACGTTAGCTCGTCATACGATTTTGCTTCGACCCACTTAGTGAAGTAATCGGTCGCTACCAGTATCCATGCGTGCTTGGCAGCCCCATAAGATGGTGTGATTTTGCCAATTACGTCCATGGCCCATCCTCTAAACGGCCATGGTTTCGTAACCGAATGTAATGATTCGGCCGATACCCTTTGTATAGGACCGTGAATCTGACATTGTATGCACCCTTTTGCGAATTTGATACAATCCTTTAGTATACTTGGCCAAAAGTAACCGTGCCGTCGAAGCAGCCATCGCATTTTACGTCCGGACTGATGAGTTCCGCAAATCCCTTCATGGACCTCTGTGATTGCCTGAGCAACCTCTTGGGGGCCAAGACATAGCAGTAATAAACCATCCTTACCTTTTCAGTATAACTTGTTTTGATACACGACATAGTTTGTGGCATGAACTTTTATCTTGCGATCGTGTTTGCCATTGGGGTTGTCAAGATACCGCATAATAGGTCTTCGTCAGTCATCTGGTATCACCTCGACAGCGCAAACATCAATAAGGTCTTGTCGGTCTAACAACGAAGGTAAAGACATGACTCTTGTGCGTATCACGTTGTCGCGTCGGATGACTTACTGGTTAACCAAGGCCGGGTATAGCTGTCGTAACACGGGTATTTCTCGGCCTAGCTTGCCCCCCAGGAGTTGTGCACCGGAGGCGATTTGAGCCAACTCGTCTGCGGCAGTATTATGAATCTGGGAAATATGTTCAAATGTAATACCATCGAAGGATTCGGCCAAATAGCTGGCAACCATGTGGTAGGGTGCCAGGGTACAACTCATGCATCGAAAATAACCATTAAGTTGGTTAATCACAAGTTCGGAGTCACCGAGGATGAGGGCACGGGTCACCCGCAAGTCGTGAAGGATTCCAAGGCCGATGATAAGGGCTTCGTATTCGGCCTGATTATTTGTGCAATTAAAATCCAGTTTGAGCGAAAAATACCAACGATCGTGGTTTGGGGATTGAATGACAACTCCAACGCCAACCGAGGATGAAGTACTTGAGCCATCAAAGTACATCGTCCAGTAGTTATCGCGCATTTCAACCATGCCGATTTCGACGTCGTTACCCCCAAAATCATACGGGGAAGGGTGTTGAGCAAGGAAATCAGCCAGTACCTGGCCTTTGACAGCTTTCTGGGGCACGTATTGCAAGCTGAATTCGGACAGCGCCATTGTCCATTTCCCAATGCGGCCTTTTACTATTGGTCGAGTGAGCATGTAGCGGATGACGTCGGTCTGGGCAATGACTTGGGTGACCGACGGGAGCATGTAATGCCTACGTTTTGATGCGGCAAAAAATAAAGTGAGGCAAAGCTTCTCGACGGCAGAATAATTGATCTCTGGTTGGTTGAGATTTCGACTAAGATAAAAAATAGCCTGCTCTCGTCCGGCGTCGTTGTCTTCAACGAGGAGGCAGCCGATTGACTATTCGGTCGCCGAAATATATAGCTTAAGAGGCTTACCGCGCTGAGGTGGGACGAGGACATGTGGTGTCATGAGGGAGACTTTGATTTGTGTAAACGCCGCCTGATGCTCGTCTGTCCACTCAAATTTATCTGAGTCCTTGAGTTTCAAAAGCGTAGAGAACGCTTTCATTTTACCCGCCGAGTTAGCTATAAATCGACGGAGAAAATTTATCTTACCGAGTAAGGACTGTAGTTATTTCTTCGTCGTCGGGGGTGGGGCATTGATGATTGCGCGTGCTTTATTTTCATCCACTTCAATCCCACGATGATGCACGAGGAAACCGAGAAAATTACCGGCTAACACAGCGAAGGCACATTTGGCAGGATTCATTTTGAGGTTGTGTTGATGCATGCAGAGGAAAGCCTGTCGGAGATCATCCAGAAGTGTCTGCCGGCGTTTAGACTTGATTACAACATCGTCGATGTAGACTTCGACGATGGTTCCAATTAAATCATGAAATATGATGTTCATTGCTCGTTGGTACGTGGCATCGGTGTTCTTGAGGCCGAATGACATGACAACCCATTCGTATGTGCCAAGTGCCCCTGGGGAGCAAAAAGCAGTCTTGTGCACATCGGCTTCGGTAATGAAAATCTGGTCGTACCCGGCATGTCCATCCATAAAAGATAAAATCACATGATTCGCTGCGGCATCGATTAATAAATCCGAAATCGGCATTGTATACTCATCTTTGGGAGTTGCCAGATTCAGATTTCTGAAGTCGATACAAATGCGCAATGCACCACTTTTCTTTAAAACAGGAAAGATATTTGCGAACCATTCAACGTATCGAGCTGTCCGAATTAACCCTGTTTTCAAGAGACGAACAAGTTCATCCTTGATGCCGAGTTGCACTTCGGTCGAGAATCGTCGAGGTGGTTGACGGAAAGGTTTACACCCAGGTTTAATACGTAACATCATGTTCGACGAGAGTGCGATCTAAGCCAGGCATCTCATGGTAGCTCCAAGCAAAACAATCTTTGAACTCTTCAAGCAGAGCACGAAGTTCGGCTTTCATAGGTTGGGGAAGCAAACCACTAATAAATAAGGTCGTGGGTCATCGGCCGTCCCAACATTAATTTCTTCCAATGGGTCCTTGACTTGGGGCAGATTGTCTTCGAGCTCGGCCGGGGCAGCTTGAATTTTGTCAAGAGATAAGATAGGACCATTATCTTCTTCGGCGAGGAACTCTACGAGGTTAACGCCTGAATTTGGTTGCTTAGAGATAGTATACCAATGAGCCAGCAGTCGTTCCATAGTAGATGAAACTGCGGCCCGACGTTTTTCCCGATCGGTGTCAGACATCGGGATCGGGGATGAAGTCAGCTAACCCCAGTCTCGTCGAATCCTGGTGGACAGTTTCGGCGCCAACCTCGATAGCTTTCTGAACAGAAATTTGAGTCGGCCGTCATTCATCATTGAAACCTTGTAGGGTAATGTAGCCGACGTGGTCATCATAATACCGTGCTTGGATCATGTTAGCTTCGAAGGGCTGATTATCGGCCGGGTGAACAATGATCGATTTGCCGTCCCAAAAAATGAGCACTTGATATAATGACGAAGGAATACAGCTGGTTTGATGAATCCAGTCTCGACCGAGCAGTGCATTATACTCGGTCTTGGAGTCGACGATGAAAAAGACGGTCATGTGTTTACGGCCGGCGATGTTTACCGCTAAAAGAAACACCCATTTGGTTTGGGATTTGTATTCGATGAAACTGCTCATTGTGATTCCATAGGGGATAAGTTCGTCGTTAGAGCAATGTAACGCCTTCATGATGTTTATAGGCAGGATACTAACGGTGGCTCCACAATCGACAAAAACTTTAGAGACCGGATACCATTTGATATGGGCCATTACATATAATGGCTTCAAATGATGAAGTTTGGCCGATGATGATCGAGGAAATAATTAGGCCAAAGCTGCCTTGAGGTTGTCCTCTTTTGTTGTTGACTCGTCTTCGGCAACAGTTACAAAATCAATGTGACCGGCTTCTTCGGCAACTATGTCGCCGTCGAGGAAATTCGGTTGAGATGTGCTTGGCTGAAAATCAGCAGGCAAAACATGGACCATACTGATTTCCATGTTATCCAGGATCGACGGGCCCATCGGGTTATGATCTTCCTCTTCGGGCTCTTCTCTTCCCTAGTCACCGATTGCGGCATCTGCTTCCGTCAGAGTTGTACTAAGAGACTTCTCTGCTCCTTCTTCGATGGTTTGTTCCTACAGTGTCTCTTCGGAAGTCTGGTTGCTCTGTTTAGATGCCTCAGGTTCGTCTGAAATCATAATTGTGCCTGGGATGGGTGCCAGGATACGAGCTTGCTCTTGGTACATTATACGGGCATCCCTAATGTCGAGATAGGCATCCAACCGTGCGACTCGTGTTATTTCATCGGTCGTCATGCCGAAGAGAGAAACGGTCGAAAAAACTTCGAAGTGGTATCGTAAATACCGAAGGTCCTCCAATGAGAAAGGAAGGTCTGCCGTATCGATATCAGTGTATAGGTCGACTTCAAAGCCAAGGACTCGAGCTTCTCGTATGTGTTGGAACCTAGCCTTCAACCGTGGGTCTGAGGTCTTTTGAATAATTCTCTCGGCATCCAGGCAAGCTAGAACGAGATCAATTGTATCTTGACATGTTTTCGGCAAATCATATAGATCGTTAGCCGAATGTTTTTTATGAAATTCTCGCATTTATTCCAAGGCCTCCCCGAGGAACGGTGGATGTAAATTCCGTCGAATTTTGATCAAAGGTTCTTGTGGGGTTAGCGGGGGGAGTTTGCTTTCAGCTTCTTGCCTGAAATGTTCGAGGCGTGCCTTCATTTCTCCGGGCCGAAGAAGAAGTTTGATCCGTTTATCAGCCTTCTCAAATGTGGTTTCAAAATCTTGATTGACCAGCCGTTTCCCTTGAACCAGTTCTGTCATAATAGTTGGGGGTGGTCGTTCATCATCAGTGGCAACTGTTTCCTTCGACCGCCATTTAGGGACCGAAGTTTCTTGGGCTGCCCGTCGGCGGGCCATGCAGTCTATTCTTTGGTGCCGATGTTTCTGGGATTTGGACAGTGCAGTGTAGACGCCTTTTGAAGAGTGATATGTATACCAACGCTGGTTTCGAGGTTCGGGAGGTTTGAAAGTTTTCTGGCTCTGCGATGATTTCGAGCCGCTAGAATTGCGTATGTAATAATCTTCGTCATAAAACAGAGCATCAAAGTCGAGGCGCCGTCTGACTGAAGGTTTCTCTTCAACTCGCATCTTAGGGCCAAGCCTATAAAAAACCCCTTGATGTTGACCTGCGTCGAGCACCTTCCGCTGTGTTGCGGCTGTAGGTTGTTCCGTCATAGCCAGAGATGACTCTTCCTTCGGCTCGGCGCTGACATTTTCTTTACACTTTCTGCATAAAACCGCCGACCCACATTCTTCATCAGTGCTGTAATCTGTCATGGGCTTGACAATAGCGGGTCCCGTGAGAACTGTAGATGGTTTGTTTGAACGGAAATCAGCAATGAAACGTGGCCGAGAATTCTGATTAAGAAAGCGTTGCGTTGTAACGACCTCTGCCTTCTCTTTTCCTTTGTCCCTAGTAGGCGAGCATCTACCATATTTACTGTTGCCGTGGGAAATGGGTCGGTATCAACACTCATTTTCTTCTCCGGAAATCTGAGTTTGCCGTTATCAATCCAGCTTTGGACGTTATCTCGGAACACGACGTAATTATTTGTCGTATGTTTGCTTGAATTATGATATTTGCAATATATATTTCCTTTAAGCTCTTCGACCTTGGGAATGTTATGCCCAAGCCGAAGTTTGATGATCCTCGCTGATAACAATTGATCAAAAATTGTGTCGGCCTTTGTAATATCAAAAGTATAAACTTTTGATGTTTTCGTTATTTCTTCAGTGGCCGAGCAGGTTTTGACATCCTTAGAGTCAATTTGAGTCAGCGTCTTGCAAACGTATGGCTTATCTATTACTATCTCAGCTGCGTCCACGCTGACGCATTGAGACTCTTCACCTTCGGTCGATGCGTAACTGACAGTGGGATTTTTGTAGATCGTCTCCCGGGATAGAGCTTTCGAGATCTTCTCTTCGCAGAGCAAATAATCATATTGCTCGACATGCTGGGCTAGTTCATACATATCCCGAAAGTTTGCCTCCAAGAATTTCTTTTTGTATTCTACGTCAAGACCGTTCAGGGCAAGTCTAACAAATTCGACTTCGGGGAGAGGTACTTGGCACCAATTTCTGGCTGATTTAAATCTAGTAAGATAATCCATTGGTGACTCATCAGATGCTTGAGCCATCCTTGCTAATGAGGACACTGACATTTCCATCCCTGGCCGATAAAACTGCTCGTGAAATTTCTCGACCAACTTCTCCCAGCTCTGGATGGAATTCGGTGGGAGGTTGATATACCACGCAAATGCTGAGCCGGTCAACGAAAAGTTGAAAAGTCGCAGCTTGTGAAAGTCACTATTGACATCTCCGCATTGCGCGGTGAAATAAGCCACATGTTCTAACGAGGATAAGGATGATTCCCCGGCGAACAGGCTAAAATCTGGAATTTTGAAACCTTTAGGATATTCGAATTTTTCCAGATAAGCTGGATACGGATGGATAAATTTAGGGAACTTCGACCCTTTTTTCATGGCCGAATCGATCATCCGCTGCACCTCAGTCATATCAACGGGTGTTGCTTCTACTCTATGGTCGGATCCGTCTGACTTACTATTCGATCCTCCTCATTTTTCCAAGTTAATTGGTTTGAGCCGAGCAGGGATTGACTCGGCCTGTACAATTGGCAACAGATTATTTCTTGGTGGCAAGTGCTGGGAAAGATCGAAAGACCTGCCGTCGCTGACCTTACTAACCAGTATTTTGAGCAATCTGGTTTGTGTCTCACTGGTACTGCGTATCACGTCATGCAGTTTATCGATTCCTCGACTGAGCGTATGTTCAACCGTCCGAGACTGCTGGTCAAGTCGTTTTCGAAGAAACGACCTTGTTGGTGGATCAGATCCTTCACCACCATCCTCGTCACAATCCTCTATTATCCCTTCATACTAGGGATGCTAATCAACAAATATAAGACTCAAGAATATAAGAAGAAACTTAAAAACACAAAAGTAGGTTTTAAAACACTAAACTAGACTCAAAGAGTTCAAAACACTTTAAGGCACAAACTAAACAAACTTAAACACACTTCGATACAATAAAGTAAATGGGAGGTATTGGTTTGGATGAGATTGAGATAACAACAAAAAGTAAAACTAAATAGATGGTTGATGGATTAGCTAGAGATCCATTCTTCACACATGACACACTTGTACATGAATTGATTTCCAATTGCTTTTCAATAGATTATGAAACTTAACACCCCAGATTAACCGTGATGCACTAATTAATCCTCAGATTTTCCTTGATTTATTGAATTGGATGAATGCATACGACAATCCAAATTATTCTCCAAAAGTCCTCTACATGAATGCATAATAGAGATACAATTAAAGATCATTACGTTTTATGAAAATCATAAGTGTTAACGAGGCATTCGTAACTATGAATGCATGATACATTTGCCAAGAATTCAATTAACGCGATTGTGACTAGCAACCTTCACTACCAATGAAAATAAACTTGTAACGATTAGGTGAAACTCATTTATATCCTAGCATCAAATTCATGCATGAAAATTAAGTATGCATCCTTAATCAACATATAAGAATTAGTTTTGAAGAAAGTAGTTAATTGAATTGCATTCACAACTTATTAAATCACAATTGGAAGAAATCAATTCATATCTCAAACATGTTCATGGCTTCGAACTTCACCCTAGCTAAGTAAGGGTTTAGTTCCTCATACTTGCAATTAAACAAAAACAATTGATATTAAACATAGAGAAACAAAGTAGAAGACACCTAGAATGCTCCAACAACTCCAATGGAATGGCTAGCACAACTCCAAGCACTCCTCCTTCTTTTGCAAGCCTTGGAACTAATGGAAATGTGTATGAATGGCTGTGTTCTTTTTCTTGAAGGCTGAATGGTGTTTATATAGAGGTTGAAAATGTCAAGCAATGCAAGGTAATGGACAAGGCACTCACGGCAATGGAAGGATGTGAAGCTGCCAGCTCCATTTTGCATGTGTGTGTGCTGTTTTTGTGCTCTTTCCACCTAGAAATAATCATGCCAAAGCCACTCAAAGCTATAAGTGGGAGACCAACAAGAAATCCACTTCATAATGGTCCAATTTCTTTGCTTTTCTGCTGTCCATTCACTCCCCTTGTTTTATTTCTTTTCTTTTGTTCAATTCCAATCTGCAAGTTGTCGTCAGCTAGACCTTCCCTTACTCAAATGCCCATAACTTCTTCTAGAAACATGATATTAACAATCCGCGAAATGTTCTAGAAAATAGACATATGTAGCTTTCCAAGCATATAAGGCTCATTCTCTAATTCATTCTGAGCTGTTCGCAATTTGCTCCCAAAGTCAGCTGATCAAAGTTGTAGAAATCTGCCAACTCCATTCCATTGCCGTGTGTGTGTGTTTGTGTTGTCATCATCGCTTCCCACTCTTCCATGCTTTAATTTCTGATTCCTTGCTGCCCATGTGGTGTGTGTGTAAATTTCTAGCCCATTGAATCATCAAATTCGTCCATCCTCAAGTCTCCATGTTTGCACCATCCAATCTTGGCCCAAAAATGCTCCAAAGTGCTCCAAAATGCATCTTCTTGCATCCTTGGCCCATAGAACCTACAAACACACAAAAATGGCTTAAACTACTAACATAACTAAGAACTAAGAACATAAATGCACGAAAACAAACATACTAAGTCGCATAAATATGCTCCTATCAAATTCCCCCACACTTAGCTTTTGCTAGTCCTCGAGCAAAACAAAGAAACAAAACATAAGAACAAAACAAAACCTAAACCTTCCAACATTTACCTTAGGGATTTTCAATGCAACATGACATGCAAAAGATCATCATAACCACATATTTTGGCCTTCCCTATCCTTGAGCACATACTTAAACATAGTCACCATATACTAGTTCACATATAACCAATTAAAACGATGTTTTGAATGTAGTAACATGCCTTAGAGAATTTGCTCAAGTCCTTACAAGATACACTCTTATTTTCACTCTGAATTTCTGACTACACACCCTACACTAGGTGTATGTGAGAAGATTGATGTAAACATGAAAACGAACACTCACATATGTTTAAAGCAAAGAAAGCAATTTCTGGAGTTATTAAGCATGTATAGATATGATCTCATGACTGGAATGCTACTACTTAGATGCGAGAACCAGGGACACCATATGCTCGTACCAATCCCAAACTCCACATATTGAAACACATAACACTCAAGATTGAAGTTAAGGGTTGTAACGGGGTTAGGGGTGATTGGCTAACAATGAAAGGTAAGGAAACAAACGTTTTTTAAAGCATAACAAGCAAAGTAATGAAATTGATGCTTAGAATTCCTTTTGAATGCAGCAACTAACTTTAAACACAATGGGGTTATTCATTCAACTTTTTAGGGCCGATTTCAACTTTTTGGACCCTTTCTACAACAAACAACACTTGTGAGCCTTTCCTCACTTATTTCAAACTCTTTTTTTTTTCTTTTCTTTTCAACACTTTTTCTTTTTTTTTTTTTTTTTTTTCTAACCCGTGCCTTATTACTTTCTTTTGGCACACAAAACACAAAAATCTCATTCCCCCACACTTGTTTTCTGCATAAGGACAATCAAAAGGAATTCATTTTAAGTCATGCTTCATTATGCTTTAAAAACAAGGGTATGGATAGTCCTAATCTAGGCTAGGTAAGGGAAATGTGGTTTAACAAAGAAAACAGGCTAAACAAGGCTCAACGGGGTTAAACTTAAACAAATATGCACGAGATAGGCTTTTTGGCTCTAGTTCACTACACAACTTTCATCTTGAAAATGTGTTATGCAAATCAATGTCATGCTTTGAATGGAACGGGCATAAGTTCTAGTATTTGGAACTAAATGATGAAACGCCTTCTAAGTAGCAACCAAGCAAAGAATGATGAGATCATGCAACGACTTTAGAAAACAAAAATGCACAGATTAATAACTCTCCAAAGAACGTATTAGGCTCAAGTCTCTCAAAGTTGTAGTGTTAGTTTGAGTTCCTTCCTTCAAGCATGTTACAAAAACTGATTTTTTTTTTTTTTTTTTTTTTTTTTTTTTTTTTTTTTTTCTTTGTGATTACATGTGAATTCGTAAACTATAACTATAACCAAGCATAAATCAAGAGCATATCAAACTTCCATCCATGTTTATAACTTTCTTTAACAGTCATGCAATTAAAAACCAAATCCTCATTATTTGTATTGGAAGGTACCCTAAGACACAAACAAACATACAAAACAACTATTTTTGGCTTTTTCAAAACAAATTTTTTTTGTTTTTTTTTTTTTTTTTAAATCAAATTTTTGTCAAATTTTCGGATTTTTATGTCACAACATACTAACATGCTTAAAAACACACTAAAAACACTTAAAACAGCAAGAAACAACATTGTAAGTGATAGGTGAATAAAATCCCACGAAAAGCATGCAACAGCAACTTGTTTACCCCCCCACACTTAAATCTAACATTGTCCTCAATGTTTCAAACATAAACTCACAAAAAAGCAAACAAACAAACAACGAGGAAACATGATAAACATGGCAAAGTAAAAGCAACAGAGAGGAGGGTTAAAGAACGCAAACACCTGGTTTTGGAGTCGGAAATTCCTAGGTCTTCTTTATTTCCATGGGTTGCCTCCCAAGAAGCGCTTTCTTTAACGTCGTGCAGCCGGACGTCTATCATTCATCAATGATCTTTGGTGCCCACGGCATGGAGGGATAGATCCTCCACCACATGCTCCTCAAACAGGTCGTAATAGGGCTTCAATCGATGCCCATTAACCTTGATTTCATGTCCTGTTTTCAAGCTTTGGACTTGGACTGCACCATGAGGAAAGACATTAGTAACAATAAATGGCCCAATCCACTTGGAACGTAACTTACCGGGGAATAACCGAAGGCGAGAGTCAAATAGGAGCACTTTCTGCCCCTTGGAGAATGTTTTGGTACGAAGCATCTTGTCATGATACGCCTTGGTCTTGTCCTTGTAAATTCGAGCGTTCTCATAAGCGTCATGCCTAATCTCCTCGAGTTCATTTAGTTGGAGCTTTCTATGCACCCCGGCTGCATCTATGTCCATGTTGAAGGTCTTCACAGCCCAATGCGCCCTATGTTCCAATTCCACGGGCAAATGACATGGTTTACCATAAATGAGACGAAAAGGTGACATACCTAGAGGGGTTTTGTAGGCCGTACGATAGGCCCACAATGCATCGTCCAAGCGCAAACTCCAATCTCTCCTTGAAGGCCCCACGGTTTTCTCAAGAATTTGCTTGATCTCCCGATTTGAAACTTCCGCTTGCCCATTGGTTTGAGGATGATAAGGGGTGGATACCTTATGCGTCACTTTGTACTTCTTGAGCAAAGCTTCAATGGTTCGATTACAAAAGTGAGAGCCTCCATCACTAATGAGAACTCTAGGCATGCCAAACCTAGCAAAGATATTAGTTTTCACAAAATCTGCAACAACCTTTGAATCGTTAGTTCGGGTGGCTTTGGCTTCCACCCATTTGGAAACATAATCAACAGCTAGCAAGATATAAGTGAAACCAAAAGATGGAGGGAAAGGACCCATGAAATCTATACCCCAAACATCAAAGATTTCAACACTAAAAATGGGGGTTTGCGGCATTTGTTGTTTAGGACCAATATTGCCCGTTCTTTGGCATCTATCACAAGACATGCAAAATGTTCTAGCATCCCTAAAGATGGTAGGCCAATAGAAACCACATTCTAACACCTTAAGTGCTGTTCTTTGAGTGCCAAAGTGTCCCCCACAAGCATAAGTGTGACAAAAGGTTAGAATTGCATTAAACTCATAATCGTGTACACACCTACGTATAACTTGGTCATGGCAATATTTCCATAAATACGGGTCATCCCACACATAAAACCGTGCCTCTTTCTTCAATTTATCACATTGGTGTTTAAGTAATTCACTAGGAACATGTTTAGACACCAAATAATTCACCAAATCAGCATACCACGGTTCACTTACCTTGACGGACATCAGTTGCTCATCTGGGAATGTCTCTATGATAGGCACGACATCCTCCTCATGCACCATACGGCTCAAGTGGTCAGCCACCACGTTTTCACTTCCCTTCTTATCCCGGATTTCGATATCGAACTCTTGGAGAAGAAGCATCCAACGAATGAGTCGTGGTTTGGCTTCCTTCTTGGTGAATAAATACTTCAATGCTGCATGGTCAGTATAAATAATAACTTTAGTACCAAGCAAATAAGAACGGAATTTATCTAAAGCAAATACAACAGCAAGAAGTTCTTTTTCAGTGGTAGAATAATTCAATTGTGCATCATTTAAAGTCCGAGAGGCATAATAGATAACATGCGGCCTCTTTTCCTTCCTTTGCCCCAAAACAGCTCCTAATGCATAATCGGAAGCATCACACATAAGCTCAAAAGGAAAGCTCCAATCCGGTGGAACTATGATAGGGGCCGAAGTTAGCATTTTTTTGAGGTGATTGAACGCCTTCTCACACTCCTCGTTGAAGTCAAATGCCACATCTTTCTGGAGGAGACGGCAAAGAGGGTTTGAGATCTTGGAGAAGTCCTTGATAAATCGCCTATAAAATCCTGCATGACCAAGAAACGAACGAATCTCTCGAACCGAAGTAGGATAGGGTAAGTAGCGTATAAGATCTATTTTCGATTTATCCACTTCAATTCCTCTTTCTGAAACAATATGCCCTAGAACTATGCCTTGTCTAACCATAAAGTGACATTTTTCCCAATTAAGCACAAGGTTAGTTTCTACACATCGTTTCAAAATTATTGTGAGATTTTCCAAACAACCATCAAATGAATCACCAAACACACTGAAATCATCCATAAATACCTCAATAATCTTTTCCACAAAATCTGAAAAGATACTTACCATACACCTTTGAAACGTGGCCGGAGCATTGCATAAACCAAAAGGCATGCGACGATAAGCAAAAGTACCAAAGGGGCATGTAAAAGTTGTCTTTTCTTGGTCATCCGGTGCTATGACAATCTGATTATATCCAGAATAACCATCAAGGAAACAATAAAAAGAATGACCGGCTAACCTTTCAAGCATTTGATCAATGAACGGCAAAGGGAAGTGGTCCTTCCTTGTGGTGGCGTTGAGCTTCCTATAATCAATGCACACTCTCCAACCTGTTTGGATACGAGTTGGCACAAGCTCATTCTCGGCATTTTTCACCACTGTCACTCCGGACTTCTTCGGAACACATTGCACCGGTGATACCCAACGACTATCAGAGATCGGATAAATTACTCCACAATCAAGAAGTTTGATAATCTCCTTTTTCACAACTTCCATCATTGAAGGGTTGAGACGGCGCTGAGCCTCTCGAGTTGGTTTAGCCCCCTCCTCTAGAAGTATGCGATGCATGCACGTAGTCGGGCTAATTCCCCTAATATCGGCCAAAGTCCACCCAATGGCCGTCTTGTGCTCTTTCAACACTCGGATCAACTTCTCCTCCTCTATGGCCGTGAGTGATGAGGAGACAATGACGGGCAATGTCTCGTTATCTCCCAGAAAGGCGTACTTTAAATGATCGGGCAACGGTTTAAGCTCAAGTACGGGTGCCTGAGTTACTGAGGGTAACAACTTATTAGTGGAGACTGAAATTGAAATTGGGTTAGAAGGCTTACCATGATATTGAGGTAGTGACTCAAGGGCAGCTACTATCTCGGCCTCCTCCACACTTCTAGGCACGGCAAAACCAGATTTTTGCCCAATTCCTTGTGCAATTGTTGTTTCAAGTGTATCCCTCTCCAAACAATCGAGAAAATCTTGCGCCAAATCATCAATTATATCAATAGAAAAGCAAGAATGATCGTCTTTAGGAAATTTAATACTTTCAGAAAGATTGAAATCAATGACTTCCCCATCAAATTCCATCGTTAAAGTTCCTTTAAACACATATATCTTGGTGCGGGCTGTTTTCATGAAGGGCCTCCCTAATAGAATCGGCAATGGGGTGGAATGGGGTGAATCTTCCATGTCAAGCACGTAGAAATCCGCTGGAAAAATCAAGTTACCAACCTGCACCAAAACATCTTCCAAAACACCCTTTGGATATGCATTAGAACGATCGGCTAATTGAATTATCACACCATCATTTTTAAGCTCACCTAAGTTCATAGATGCATAAATAGAGTATGGCATAACATTAATTGAAGCCCCTAAGTCTAACATGCATTGTTCAAACTTAGTATTACCAATAACGCACGGAATTGTAAAACTACCCGGATCTTTGCATTTAGGGGGTAATTTCCTTTGTAACACAGCAGAGACATTTTCACTTACTTGAACCACCTCTTTGTTCGAAATCCTTCTCCTTGTTGTACAAAGTTCTTTCAAAAACTTAGCATACCTCGGGACTTGCTTAATCGCATCAAGGAGCGGGATATTGACTTGAACTTTCCGAAAGGTATCTAGAATGTCCTTCTCAGCTTCTTCCTTTTTTGATTGCCTAAACCTGCCAGGAAAGGGCACATTTAGTGGAATAGAACTAGAAAAAGTTGAATTGGGACTTACCTTGGTGGTTTGGGACGGTTTAGGAGGACTAGATGAATTCGGCAAGGTTTGGTCATCCTTGGCCTTAGGCTTTGCTCCCTGTGCTTCTTCTTGCAGCAACTTGTCCTCCTCTTCTTGACTTGGTTTGGATGTATTTGAGTCTGTTCCAACCTGTTTACCACTTTTTAACATGATGGCCTTAGCGGTTTCAAATCCTCCCTTTGGGTTCATAACGGGTGAACTAGGCAATCTGCCTTGTTCTCTAATTTGCCCCATAAATTCTGCAATTTGACCCATTTGCTTCTCCAAATTGTCCACCCGTTTGTCTTGGATTTGTCTCTCCTTATTTTGAGTTTGTACTTCCTGCGTCAAAGTAGTAAGTAACTTAACAACTTGATCATTATCCAAAGTCATACCTGAGGTTGTTGGGGCAGATTGCACTTGGTTTTGATTGGGGATGAATGGCTTTGTATAAAAGCCCGGTGGTTGCTGCCTAAATCCTCCTTGTTGTTGGGGTTGTTGAGGATCCCGCCATTTGAAATTTGGATGATCTCTCCACCCCGGATTGTAGGTATTAGAGTATGGATCATGGCGTGGTTGATTTTGGTTTCCAAAACCCACGGCATTGGCAGATTCCCAACCCCCATTCTCAATCAATTGAGGGCATTGATCATTGGCATGTCCTTGCATAGAGCACACGCCACACACACTTGGTCCATGAATCTTCATTCCCTCGGCCAACTGAGAAACAATAGAAGTAAGGTTAGCTAATTGGGATTGAATTTCGGGCATAGAACTTACCTCATTCACTTGTGGCCGTGGGGGGTCTCTTTGTCCAACTCCTTCGTATTGTTGTGCATTATGTGCTCGGTTGGCAATTAGAACTTTTGCAGCCCCCGGAGTTTTATCCACCAACGCACCTCCCGCCGAGGCATCAAGCATTTGGCGTTCCATGGGAAGGAGTCCTTCGTAGAAGTATTGAATGAGCAGCTCCTCCTTCATTTGATGTTGTGGACAAGAAGCAACAAGTGATTTAAAACGTTCATAATAAGAAGGAAACGATTCACCTTGATTTTGTTGGATGCCACTAATCCGTTTCCTCAAGAGAATGACTCTTGAAGTTGGGAAAAACTTCTCCAAGAAAGCTCTTTTCATACTATCCCAAGATGTAACCGTTCCGGGTGCTAACTCGTAAAGCCAATCCTTCGCCTTTTCCAAAAGTGAGAATGGAAAAGCCTTCATCATCAGAATGTTCCCGTCGACATTTATGGGTGTCATGCTCGAACAAACAACCTCGAATTCCTTGAGATGCTTGTTTGGCTCTTCCATGGAAAGCCCATGGTATTTCGGAATGTGGTGCAACAAGCTTGACTTCAACTCGAATTCATCGGTCTTGCCTTGGGCAGCCGCGGGGTATTGAATGCATAATGGTGCGGCATTGGTCAACCCCGAGGCCGAAAGCTCTTTAATGGTCCGATTGTCCGCTGCCATAACTTCTTCTTTCTCTTCTTCAAACTCGGATTCGGCCTCTGAACTTGAACTAGGTTCACTAGGTTCGGGATGCCTCCTCTTTCTTCTCAAATCACGTTCAAAATCGTTGTTAAAGTCCAAGATATGCACAGTTTGAGAACTCCGCGTCATGCATTAGTACCTAAACCAAGAAAACAAAACAAAATAAGAAACTAGGTAAATTACACTAAAAACACACGGCAAAAACACAAGGGATTAGCAATTTTGCTAATCCCCGGCAACGGCGCCAAAATTTTGATGTGAAAATTAGTTAACACACAAATTAAACCCTATTGATGACAATTGTAGTAATGATGCAAGTAGGGATCGTTCTAGACCGGGGATTAACTAGGGATGCTAATCAACAAATATAAGACTCAAGAATATAAGAAGAAACTTAAAAACACAAAAGTAGGTTTTAAAACACTAAACTAGACTCAAAAAGTTCAAAACACTTTAAGGCACAAACTAAACAAACTTAAACACACTTCGATACAATAAAGTAAATGGGAGGTATTGGTTTGGATGAGATTGAGATAACAACAAAAAGTAAAACTAAATAGATGGTTGATGGATTAGCTAGAGATCCATTCTTCACACATGACACACTTGTACATGAATTGATTTCCAATTGCTTTTCAATAGATTATGAAACTTAACACCCCAGATTAACCGTGATGCACTAATTAATCCTCAGATTTTCCTTGATTTATTGAATTGGATGAATGCATACGACAATCCAAATTATTCTCCAAAAGTCCTCTACATGAATGCATAATAGAGATACAATTAAAGATCATTACGTTTTATGAAAATCATAAGTGTTAACGAGGCATTCGTAACTATGAATGCATGATACATTTGCCAAGAATTCAATTAACGCGATTGTGACTAGCAACCTTCACTACCAATGAAAATAAACTTGTAACGATTAGGTGAAACTCATTTATATCCTAGCATCAAATTCATGCATGAAAATTAAGTATGCATCCTTAATCAACATATAAGAATTAGTTTTGAAGAAAGTAGTTAATTGAATTGCATTCACAACTTATTAAATCACAATTGGAAGAAATCAATTCATATCTCAAACATGTTCATGGCTTCGAACTTCACCCTAGCTAAGTAAGGGTTTAGTTCCTCATACTTGCAATTAAACAAAAACAATTGATATTAAACATAGAGAAACAAAGTAGAAGACACCTAGAATGCTCCAACAACTCCAATGGAATGGCTAGCACAACTCCAAGCACTCCTCCTTCTTTTGCAAGCCTTGGAACTAATGGAAATGTGTATGAATGGCTGTGTTCTTTTTCTTGAAGGCTGAATGGTGTTTATATAGAGGTTGAAAATGTCAAGCAATGCAAGGTAATGGACAAGGCACTCACGGCAATGGAAGGATGTGAAGCTGCCAGCTCCATTTTGCATGTGTGTGTGCTGTTTTTGTGCTCTTTCCACCTAGAAATAATCATGCCAAAGCCACTCAAAGCTATAAGTGGGAGACCAACAAGAAATCCACTTCATAGTGGTCCAATTTCTTTGCTTTTCTGCTGTCCATTCACTCCCCTTGTTTTATTTCTTTTCTTTTGTTCAATTCCAATCTGCAAGTTGTCGTCAGCTAGACCTTCCCTTACTCAAATGCCCATAACTTCTTCTAGAAAAATGATATTAACAATCCGCGAAATGTTCTAGAAAATAGACATCTGTAGCTTTCCAAGCATATAAGGCTCATTCTCTAATTCATTCTGAGCTGTTCGCAATTTGCTCCCAAAGTCAGCTGATCAAAGTTGTAGAAATCTGCCAACTCCATTCCATTGCCGTGTGTGTGTGTTTGTGTTGTCATCATCGCTTCCCACTCTTCCATGCTTTAATTTCTGATTCCTTGCTGCCCATGTGGTGTGTGTGTAAATTTCTAGCCCATTGAATCATCAAATTCGTCCATCCTCAAGTCTCCATGTTTGCACCATCCAATCTTGGCCCAAAAATGCTCCAAAGTGCTCCAAAATGCATCTTCTTGCATCCTTGGCCCATAGAACCTACAAACACACAAAAATGGCTTAAACTACTAACGTAACTAAGAACTAAGAACATAAATGCACGAAAACAAACATACTAAGTCGCATAAATATGCTCCTATCAAGAACGCATGTGTTTCTATTAGGGATTTCTAGACTGCGAAGCTGACCGCCGAGATTAACTTCCTTTTCTCGACGAATCACGCTTGTGGACTCAAGTGTCACGGCGTTAAGGGGATTCTGCTCCTGTGGCACACTTTGTCCTATGTTCTGAATTGGCAAATCAGTTGTTGATTTTCCCATAGCTGTTTTCTTTTTTACCGATCGTGTTTCAATTGGCATGAACTTCGTAATTTAGCACTAGGTCCCACTGGGCGTGCCAAAATGTTGACCCTAAAAACTACCGAGCCTACATGGCGCGCAGGTCGAGTAATCTATAAGCTAACTACGTCTTTTGGTGAATGCGGGGCGTGCCAACTCATCGGTCGAGCTCGGCCGATGAGTAAAATTTGTTGATGTTGCGTTGGGTACATGGCTGACTTCTGCGTCTTGCGATTGCGACGGAGGAAGGAACACGTCTCGGCCTCTTGGGTTCTCGAACCTGAAGACAAGGCTACTATTCTTACGAAGTTCACAAATCGTCGTCGTCAGATTCGGCCAGAGTGATGGTATTCGTCAGAGTAAACTTTGGCCGAATCGACACCAAAGTGTAAGGGCACAAATACTCAAAGCAGATATGAGTCTTAATAATGAACTTGGTTCGGCCGTCTGAATGCTGAACTCTAAATCCCACTTGGGAGTATCCAATCATACAATAACTCGGCGTGCAATGCGCCGAGCCTAATAAACCGTAACACATCACCTCGCCAAAAAGGCTAATGAGATGGCCTCGACCAATAAAGATTCAGAAATCCTTCTCGACCGAGACTTGGATAGGTAACCAACCATCATCACCGCAGTGCTGTTGATGCCAACGGAAGATGCTGCGAGATCAGCTGATTCTACGGCGACAGAGCTATCTATGCCGACTGAATATATCACCGGTTGTTTTCACAGTGTTGTTGATGCCAACGGAAGATGTGTCCGCGAAAAGAGAAAATAAAAATCTCAAGTTGTTGAGAGAGTTTGCGTAGGGCAGTTGTGTGTTGAATTCAAGGGGCTTTGAACGATGCACAACCTCCTCTATTTATAGCACCGGATACCTTCAAGGTCGAGTTAAAAACCTACCCAGATTAGGACTTCTTCTCATAATCAAACTCCAACTCGACCAGTCCTATTTTCACTATAATTTTGAACCCAGTCCTTTATCGAGCCGGATTCACTTCCGGGTTATTAATCTCGCTGAGACTCTTTAGTGCGCCATGATTCGACTCGTCTTGCAGCATGACTTAACCGACCCAGGTTTGGAAGCCCACGACCTAAAGATCCATAACTAAACGATCCATGATAACCTTGTCGTAAGGCCTTCTGCGCCAAGAATGATTCTATACTCGACCCAAACTGATCTTTTGGGCCCAAACAGGCCCACAACCCCATTGGCCTAGCCCTCTGTTGGAGATGGTTTTCAAGCTATTTTCGGTCATCTGACCCTCTGAACCTTTCGGTTGGAGATAACCTTAGGTCTTTAATTTTTGTATACAGCTCGGTTGTGGCAAGGATGATGAACAACGGTATAATTAATTGCACCAGAACGCTAAAGAAGAAAAGAATGATGAACAAGAAAAATTCTTGTACTCGAACGAAGAAGTGGTTTTGACTGTCGACATACCAACTTGTGTTATAGGTTGAACCCAATAAAGAATACGAGTCGAATCATAGACTGGCTAAACCTAGATGGAATCAACAATTGTATTTTCAACTCAGCACCAACTTATTTAAGGGGCATTTTCCACTTAATGATCAAAATGAATAATGGTGAACAAACTCGAAAACATCTTCTATCGATTTCAAATTTTAGGGACCAAAATGAAAAATTATGTTAATCTTATAAACCTTTTTGGCTAAAAAGCCGCAAAGTAAATATGGAATCTTCAATATCCTATGATTGGATAAATTCTAAAGATCTGAAAACATAATAAAGCTAATAACAATGACAAAATTCACCCATATTACCACTTGAAAAGAAAACATAAAAAGTAGAAATAACTAGTGGACGATAGGGACAGACAAAATAATTGCAATTATGAATATACGTAATTATTCACCTATATAAATTTGGCAAATAATAATTATAGATAACCGTTTATCTAAATTAAATGATTATAGTAATATCTTAATATGTTTTTTTTTTCCTAAGGATATGAAATGTTCATGCATTGTGACTTTTAAGTAACCTACTCCTAATATCTTAATATATATATATATATATAAAGTAAGAAGGAACAAAAAGTAAAACTTTTATAATTTCAAAATTGCCCTTCTTTCATTAAAATTTTAAAAGAAAAACAAATTCATAAAATAATAAAAAATACCCATGTAGTGGAAGTGTGGATAGTTTTTTTATTTATTTTTATTTATAACAAACGATATTATCTACACTAAGGGATAGGGGGTATGCTTAGTCTTACAATAGGCTAGCAATAATATGATTCAAATTCGCCTTTGATGAGAATTGAACCTAAGACCTCTCACTTATAAGTGAAGAGGAATATCACTAGACCGCAGTACTAAGTGGCAGAAGTGTGGGTAGTTAGTATATAAAAAAAGAAAGCAAAAAATGTGAAGTATTCATAATCACAAAATTGCCATTCTCCCATTATGATTTAAAAAAAATCACACACGAGACTCTGTGTGTGACATCTCATCCCAAATGTTAAGTTTTATAAAATTTAAAGTAGTGATTTTATGAAAATGCCCTTAAAGGCGATGATGTTTAACTTTCGTTGAATGTTCAAGTAACAATTAATGTTTCCGAATAGATTTTGAAGCTACGAACGCGTAGGCGAAAACCGTTTGTGAGTCCGGATTATAACGGTATAGTTACAGACGTTTGAAATTGATTATTTAAAGTTAGTTAAATAATTTGAGCTCCAATCTTGTGGGAAGGAAGCCAATCAATTTTTAACAAGGGAATAAAGGACCAATCAATTTAAATGGAACTAAAGACCAATTAGAAAAGAGGAGAAAAGAAAGGACCAATCAGGAAGGAAAGAGAAGAACTTCATCTCCCTTCCCGTCAAACCACAAACCCGGCGATGACCCAGTTTGATTTCGGCGATCCTTCGCCATTTTTCAGGCGATTCTCACTCATCCATCACCTGCAACCTCTTTCATAACCTCCCATCTACCATCTCCACCCATATTTGAGGGTTTTTATGTCCAAAACCGTAAGGAACTCTACCGGAGCACCAGAGGTGTTCAACAGTGATTCCTTCGATCCGGCGAGTTCCACCATCTAAAACTACCCTTAATCAACTTCACTTAGACCCAGGAACAAGACCCAACCAGCGGTAGATACATTGGAACACCGAGGTAGGAGAATCGAAGTTCACCCAGTTTAGGGTTCCGACAGGTTTGAGTGAAATTGGAGCCTTTCCCGGCCAAATTGGACTTGGTCACAGGTGATGATCGTTCGTGACGTCTCGATATTCATGCTAGGGAGTCGTAGCGCAGACCTCAGGTGAGTGCTTATTTTCCTTTTTATCATATATATATAATTGATAGTTCCACAAACGCTTTTAAATTGATTTATGCATTTTATGCCATGTCATATATATATATATATATATATAGGAAAACTAATGAAAAGGACTTGAAAACTTTGAGTTTTAACGATAAGGACAAAATAAAGGGTAAAGTGAATAGTACCAGGTTTGACTTTTTAGTGTAAAAATGTGGTTTTTCGTTAAAGTGAATAGTATTGTGGGCTTTTCGTTAAAACTCCCTATATATATTTATATTTATATATTCTAAAATAATATGATATGGTTGAGTTTTAGATTGCATCATGGCATATCCATATGCATATTACATACATATAATTGTTGTGAATGCTTTGAAGTGCTAAGGTGAACGCGGGAAGTGCATGTAAGTTCAGGTGAGTGTATGGTGTTATTTGAAATGATTGAGTTATGGCATGACTATATTTGTGTTTTAGGCAACTCTGACAATGTCGTACATGTTGCAATAATAGGCAACTCCGACATTTGTGTTTTAGGCAACTCTGACAATGTCGTACAGGTTGCAATAGTAGGCAACTCCGACACTGTCGTACAAGTTGCAATAATAGGCAACTCAAACATTGTCGTACAGGTTGCAATAATAGGCAACTCCGACACTGTCATATAGGTTGCCTATGAGTCGTACAGGTTGCATTAGGCAACTCCGACTCATGTGTTATCATAGATTGATTTATGAGTCGTACATGTTGCATTAGGCAACTCCAACTCATGTGTTATCATAGATTGATTTATGAGTCGTACAGGTTGCGTGAGGCATCTCCGTCTCGTGTGTTATTATATATTGATGAGCACCTGATTTTATTATGCTACTGCCGATATGTAGTGATTTGGAATATTCCTGGATTTACTGTTAATTTACATTTGATTTCATACTTATACGTAGTATGATTTTCTGGAAACTATACAGGTATTACAGTGAGGGGTTATAACATTTAAAAGGTCTTTATTAAAGCTTTATTTTCAGGCCCACTCACTCTTATTTTTTTTTATCCCTCCAGGTTCTAGTAGCAGAGTTTTCGTATCGACGAGGATTCGTGGCAAATCTTGGTATTGGAGATTACCTTCGATGGTATGATTTTCAATCCACTCTACTGTACTTTACTTATGCTCTGACGTCACGTGTGAAATAGGGTCATTCCCGCTCACAGCGCACTCTCGTATTTAGGCACTTTTAGGTTTATTTATTCACATATTCCATATCACTACACTTTATGGCTTCGTCACCTTCCAGGTGTCGGCCAACACAACTCGATTCGGAATTCTAGTGGACAATCCGGGTTGGGATGTGTCATTGTGTGGTTAGTAGGGTTGTTATTTTTTAAAACATATTTTCATAAAAAATAATAATAACTAAAACAAGTAAAATAAAAACAATAAATGCTATATTATCAGACAAAAAATAAATAATAATATAAAAAGAGTCAATTGTCACACGTGTAGCATGTAAGTAGGCGTGTTGTGTGGCAAGAGACTGGTTATCCTCCATATAGTACGTATTTGCTCAATCATATCATTAAATATCGTACTTGTTTTAAAAAAAATTATATAAAAATGTTTAGGTAAATTAATATTTGGCCAGCATATAAATCTTATGTTAACAAATTTTCCAAACAGATTTCACATAAAATATTCATGCATCTATCAACAAACTAAATAATGGACGCATTTTAATTAAATAGTGTATCCAGCCATGTTCACCCAATTTCTTGTTAATTACCCAGTAAGTACCATTTATATTGAATATTATATATGGAAATTGTTAGGTAAAACATTTCGTCCACATAATATGAACATAAAATACACACACCACATATATATACGGAAATTGTTAGGTAAAACATATGAACATAAAATACACACACCACATATATATATACGGAAATTGTTAGGTAAAACATGTTGTCCACATCATTTTCCTAGTTAGTCAGTATGACATGGTTGACCAATCACCGTGCATTTCATACATGAATTGACCAATCCAAGATTGCCATGTTAGCAACGCTTTAAGGCGTGGCCAACCTGCCTGACCTAGACACCTCTATAAATTGGCTATGACTGTAATCCTTTCTCAAACACACTTATTAGGTTGAGATTATATCTTGTTTGGCCTTGTTCGGGAGAGAAATGAAAGAAAACGAATGCACCGTTCTCCTCTCGAACAAGAAGAAACTCAAGCATAAACATGTTGGGGTTCAAATGATGAATCAGGGACATCACATCGGATCCATGATTTACCAGACAATTTATAAGAATGAGTGAGTAAGACATGATTTCTCATTTCTGCTTTTATTTTTCGTCTCTTTCGACCTTTAGCTGCGTTGCGTAATTATACCTTATTTCCTATGTGCATCAACTTTATCTTCGACTCATACACGAACGCATTTTTTCATACAGTTTTGCTACGGCAAGGATGGTGAGGGCACATGATAACGTGAACAACGGAACAACTAACTTGTACCGACAATGGACCAGAGCCCTAAAGAGGAAATCTGCATAAGAAGAAGAGGAGTGCTAATCATACCGACAAGTCGTTATGAGTGTCCTATGGGTTGAATCTGGTAAAGGTACGAGTCGAAGTTAGTCTACGGCTTCCCAAACCCTAGATGGAATGGACAAGTATATATCTGGCTCAGCGCCAGCCTTTTGGGATGGTGATCTCTGCACATGGATGTCCTAAGGTTTGAGAAAGACGAGTCTGAGTCAGGACCTCCAGTGGGATATTTAGTGTCACCAGGACTAGAACCCCGTTGCCGAAGATGAACCAGAAAAAAGAAGGCAAGTTTAGACTGGTAAAGAACGAAGGGCATGTACTGAAAGCCGAAGGACACATTATTTTATTTTTATTTTTTTTATGAAACTTAGTCAACATATAAGCTTATATGAGTAAGCTAACTAGTTAAGATTGTTCAGATTGAGATTTTGGATTTAAAATTTGATGCCAGTGACTTTGCTTTTGGCGAGAATCGAACATAAAACCTCTCACTTACAATGAATAGAAATACCAATAGATTGTAATACTAAGTGGCATGTACTTCTTGATGAGATATAATTGATATTCAATTTTTGGACTCTGTGTTCAATCAATGCATTTCAAACTGTAAAATGTGTCATTTGAAGAGTTAATTAAAGAAAAAAGAGACGTGTCAAAACCGCTAGCCCATATCAAATTTAAGAAAGTAACAAACATGTACAATACTAACAATCAATTTTCTATAAGTTACCATGCATACGAGTCTTTCCTAATCGAAGCAAAATATCCTGCCAATAAGGGTTTTAATCTTTTTAGCATACAAGTGTATAGGTTAGAACATGGACAGGTTTCTATTACAGAAAGTTTCATTATAATCCTTGAAAAATATCACTCTTAAAATGAAATCTTCTGCCACTTCGTACTACGGTCTAGTGATATTTTTCTTCACTTGTAAGTGAAAGATCTTAGGTTTGATTCTTGCCGAATGCGAATTTAAACCACATTATTGCTAGCTCATTGTGAGGTTAAACCCACCTCCTACCCTTAGTAGATAATATCGTTTTTTCAAAAAAAAAAAAAAAACTTCTTTAAGATTAAAAACCAATTCTGCACTGATAATTATTAGGTTCATATAATCAGAAAAGTCATATATTATTATATATTCTTTTTGTGCATGAATTTCTCCCTGTATACCAAAGTTTATGTACCAATATTTTTGTATCGATACTTATGTACCTATACTTACGTATCGATACTTCCGTACTTTTAAGTTTTTTTTATAAATATAAATTGTTTTTGTATTGTTGTTGACTTGCTAATATAAGTTTGTTATAACGCTCATAAGTGTTAGATCCTACATCGTCCATGAGAGTGGATCATGTAAGCTTTATATGTATATTCTCATCTCTACCTAGCACGAGGCTTTTTGGAAGCTCACATGGCTTCGGGTTCCATTGGAACTCCGAAGTTAAGCGAGTTTGCGCGAGAGCAATCCCATGATGGGTGACCCACTGGGAAGTTCTCGTGTGAGTTCCCAGAAACAAAACTGTGAGGGCGTGGTCGGGGCCCAAAGCGGATAATATCATTCTCGTGTGAGTTCCCAGAAACAAAACCGTGAGGACGTGGTCGGGGCCCAAAGCTGATAATATCGTGCTACAGTGGAGTCGACCCACTGGGAAGTTCTCGTGTGAGTTCCCAGAAACAAAACCGTGAGGGCGTGGTCGGGACCCAAAGTGGATAATATCGTTATCGTGTGAGTTCCCAGAAACAAAACCGTGAGGACGTGGTCGGGGCCCAAAGCTGATAATATCGTGCTACAGTGGAGTCGAGCCCCGAGATGTGGTGGGGGCCCGAGCCGGGATGTGACATAAGCATTGATTTTTTTTATTTTTTATTATTATAAGAATTTGAATTTGGAATAATTTTTTATCCATTAATATGATTAGAGCAAAAAAAAAAAAACTTTAATTATAAATATGTAGAAAATTTTGAATGGTAAGTTTGTAAATAATAAATATAGTAGAAATATTTAAATATGGTAAGTTTTTTAAATAAAGACTTAAATTAATTTAGCAAACCATTTATGTTAAAATATAAAAGAATCTTATTCTAGTCTAAAATCTAAAATCCCTTTTTATTATAAAGGCTTGAGTACAGCTCTTTGTGCGTGCCTCTGCCGGGCTTTGATTCTTCTGCCTCTGCAAGTCGCGGCCGTTTAATAGGCCGCAGCGGATGTTGATCAGGCCGGGTCCGGGCGGATTCTGATTTCACTGTTTTCATGAAGGTGTCTGTGTGAATTAAAGAAAAAGATCGGGGTTTGCTCTTGTGCTGAGAGAAAGGCAACGTACTTAAACTTGAATTTTACTCTAAATTATATTAGAAAAAGATTTAACTAAAACACTGTTTGAATAAAAAAAGAAAACCGGAGCCCAAAACAGTAATTCATCAATAATAGGCCCAAAGGATGGCAGCCGGAGTTGCTACAACTTAATGAAACGAAAACCTAGAGTCCCTATCAGATAAACTTTGAGAGAGAGAGAAAGCACGAGAGCGAGAACAAGGTTTTGTCATTGTAAACTTCCAATTAGGTCATTAATTATTTTGTTCCTGCCCAACTAAGACTTCCTTAGCCATATAAATTCTTCCCCAGATCAACTCTCTCTCACTCTTATATACACATAAAACTAACTCTTCTTTTACCCGTACTGCTGCATATATGACGAGGAAGATGGCACACTGTAACAACAATGGCACCACTCGCTGCGGCAGCAGAGCCCTAAAGAAGAACAGAGTCTCCGTGGAAGAAGATGACTACTCGTCGGAAAACCAAGAACCCCAAGTAGTTTTGAGCCTCCACGTCTCCCATGCCGAGGACATCGACAACCCTAGCCACAGCAATATACCCTGCGATGACAGACGTTATAAAGTCGTCGTTTGGGTCGAGCCCGACAACGAGTACAAGTCTGGAAAAGTCTACGGGTTACCAAACCCTAAATGGAACGGAAAAGTGAATATCAAGTTCGGGGCTAGCCTTTTGGGCTGGGGATTCTTGCATGTGGAGGTCGTCGGGCCCGGGGACAAGTCCGAGCCAGGAACCTCCCATGGGAAGTCCGTGAGCAGGACTCGAATCCGGTTGCCGAAGATGAACGAGGAAATAAAAGGCCGGTTCGGACTTGTGAAGAGCGGAGGGCATGGATTGAGGGCTGAAGGATACATAATCTTGTCCATGTTAGTAAGTCAACCGACTAGATATAGCACCTAATTAAATATTTTCCTAGCTAGTTAATTTACTTGTCTCACCCTTATTTTTGTTTTCTTCACCCAGTTTTTAGTGCTTTTAGAAGGCTGTGTTAAGGATTGTTGGGTTAATTAGTTCCTCATAAACTCTGATGAGGTTCGATTACTGATGCTAGATATGTCATACAGTTTTTCTATCCTTTTACTATTCTAATACAGTTTTGGACTTGTTCATGAGATGCAAAACTTTTTTTTTTCCTTGCATATGATCAATTGTGCAAGAGACTTGTAGCTCGTTTTTGGTTAAGCACATTTAACCCTACACCCAATGTCTTGTGTACGAATCCTCGTGATCCCATATTTTTGTTGAATACAAAAGTTATGTATCTAGTAAAAGTGCGTACACATGTACTTAGCAAACTTGAAGTAATAAGACAAGCAAGAGGTTGATATGATTTAACCAAAATAATGGCAAATTGACAAAGTAACTGCAAGTCTGCGGTGCACTGTGCACTGTGCACACACTTAGTCCATACAAGGGCCTGGGCTACAACTATTTAACAGATGATTTTTTGAACTTCTCAGTTATTTCAGTAAAACCTTTATATAGCATGATGCAGACCAACCCAATATAGGGCTGATGTTGGGACCGACCCAATTTTATAAGAGAACTTTAACGAAAAGCTCTTGGTACTGTTCACTTTAACCAAAAATCACATTTTTACACTAAAAATTCAATCCTGGTACTATTCACTTTACCCTTTATTTTGTCCTTATAGTTAAAACTCAAAGTTTTCAAGTCATTTTCATTAGTTTTTCTATTTTATAACTTTAGAGAAGTTATTACTTAATAGAAGTGTAGCTACAAAGTTTTATACTTATCTAGTGCATGTATGCTTCTCTTTGTAAATAAACTTTATGTAAATATATACAATACATCTAATGCAATTTTCAACTCATTCGGTTCTTCTATCACATCAGCAATGTCACCCACGGTCAATATACGAACTTACGAAGAGATCTTCGAACAGTGTTGTATGCTTTAATTGAAGAGATCTTCGAAGCTAGCAACATTTTGGTTTATCTTAAACTTTTACTTCTGACATCTTAAACTTTTATTTTTTACATTGTATATTTTTATATTATTATTATATAGAGGCGATTTTCCTTAAGATTGGACCTCGAAAAATTACAAATTATTACATTATAGAGTTTATTCCTATACTAGTTGGAGTTGAGACCGAAATTTTTATCACTATGAGGAGGTTATTCCTATTATTATAGAGAGATTTTACTGGACTATGAAATATAACACATTATATCAATGGTCAAGTAGGCATGTGTTTGATTGCGCTAGTGATTAGTTATATTGCACACGGGTCCAAACCCTCTCTGTACATCCGTGTAACTTAGATTAAATTATCGGCTTGTAAAAGAATAAAAATCCAAATTAGGACTAAACAAACAAAATTCAAGTAATAACAAATCAAGAAAAGAAAAAGGAAAAAAATCCAAGAAGATCTTGCTAAATTGAATTTTAGCCCATTCAGCGTGGTGGAAAAATGAAAATGAAAATAAAATGAATAAAATAGGTATAAGAAGGATAGATAGGTGGGGTTTACTATTTTATAGTATGAAGAGAGACCTTAAAACCTTAATAACTTCATTTTTAGTACCAGTCTACGACATAGACAACTTGAAAAACAAAGCAACAAACTTCTAAACAAGAGCAAGACACTAAAAACGAGATTCTAACTCAAATTTCAATATGATATTTCAAACAACTTGTCATCCCATCTGCTTTACAAATACAAGTATTTATAGGCTTACAACTTAAAGCGAGAAATATAAAATAAAATAAAAACAAATGAAATAAAGACTTAGAATACAACTCCTAGAAAACTAAAAGATTTCAAATAATCATAAGTCACAAACTTAAAACATGATACATCCATTATAGCTCAAAAAATGCATGTATTTTATTATAATACTTAAATCTCAGCTGCACTTATTTAATATAATAATGTATATGGTACATGGCCCGCATCACCATTTATGGCCCAACAACCCAATTAGGTCATGTCACATCAAAAGGAGAAAAATTTAGACTATTTAAGTTAGAGTGAGTTCAATACGGTTACGATACCAATTATCATACTACATTTTTTATTTGACAAAATCTATTATCATTATCGTACAAACTCTCAATATACTGAATAATCGGTTGGTATAGTAATGATATTGTCACTTTATAATTAGACAATCTTTTGGGGCCAAAATCCATCTTTATAAATTTATTTTTATGTATAAAGTCTAATGGGCTTCATAAATGGTCTTGAAGTTGACATAACTCCTTATTTTGGTCCATAAAGTTAAAATCAATCAATTTCGTTCCTGAAATTGGTTACAGCAAATCAATTTGGTTATTCAGTCCAGTTTCCTTCTATTTTAGCATCAAAAGTTGTCACATGGGACCAACCTTTTAGAGGCAAAAACGTCAAAAGAGAGAGATATTGCTGGAGGTGGGATGGCTGACGGTGATTAAATTGGGCTGGGTGACGATTTATTTTGTTGGTTGGGTTTTTGACCTTTTTGCCCTTCAAATGGTGGTTACATGAGTGCACGTGACCACTTTTAATGCTAAAATGGACGGAAACTAGACAGGATGACCAATAGTTTTGCGGCAACACATTTTAGGGATGAGGTTGATTAATTTTTAAATTATGAGACCAAAATAAGAAATTATGTTAGATCCTCTTAACAATATGAAAATCTAGGTTTTTGCAGTGAAGATTTGATAGAGAATTGTGAGAGAGAGAATTGTAAAGCGGAAGAAAAATACTTTCTTATTTTCCAATCGAAAAACAAAGCACAGTAGCAATATATACATTTCCAATCTTAGCTTCTTATGTACTCTACTACTAAGATTACATATTAAGCAATCAATCTACAAGTGACAAGTGTACAAATGATAAACTTCCAGATGGCAACATCTCTGTTATTACCCCCCCTCAATCTTAACCAGGATCACCAAGGTTAAGATTGGAACAATGGCGAATGAAATCTGGACTATGAAGACCCTTGGTAAACACATCTGCAAGCTGAGCCTTGGTAGGAATATATTGCACCAACAAATCACCCTTTTGAACTTTCTCACGGACAAAATGATAGTCCGTGTCAAGATGCTTAATCCGAGAGTGAAAAACAGGATTCGTACTCAGAGCAGGAGTAGAGAGATTGTCACAATGTAAGAGAGGTGGAGAAGGAACAACAACAGACAAGTCACGCAATATATTTCTCAACCAACACACATCTGCTGCACAATGAGCAAGGGCCTTATATTCAGCTTCAGTGGAGCTCCGGGAAACTGAAGATTGTCTTTTAGATTGCCAAGACACAGGATTTGATCCAAAGAACACCACATAACCGGTAATAGACCGACGAGTATTAATATCCGCAGCCCAGTCGGAGTCAGAATAGGCTGTTAAGGAAGTATCAGAATGAGATGTATACACCAATCCACACTGCAAAGACCCTTGAATGTATCGGAGAATTCTTTTGACCAAGAAAAAATGAGAATCAGTAGGGTGACTCATAAACTGACAGACAACATTGACAGCATGAGAAATATCAGGTCTGGTAAATGTGAGATACTGCAGTGCACCGACAAGACTTCGATACACAGTGGGATCAGCCAAAGGAGTGCCGTTAGTAACACAAAGCTGAGAATGAGGTTTAGCAGGAGTAGATGCAGGTTTACAATGTTCCATACCTGCTTTCTTAAGAAGCTCCTTAGCATACTTAGTTTGATTCACAAACAAATCCTCATTTGCTTGATACTGAATATGAAGACCAAGAAAATATGTAAGAGCACCCATGTCCTTAAGATCAAAATATTCACCAAGTTGATCAATGATAAGCTGAACCTGATCATTAGCAGAACCCGTGATGATAATATCATCAACATATAACAACAGAACAATGATATGAGTCCCATCATGTTTCACAAATAAACTAGCATCTGAAGAAGACATTTGAAAGCCCAAGGAAGGTAAAACACCAGTAAATTTGTGATGCCAGGCTCGATGAGCCTGTTTGAGACCATACAACGACTTGACAAGCCTACAAACATGAGAATGATGACAAGGATCCACAAATCCCGGAGGTTGCCGCATATAAATTTCCTCATGTAATTCTCCATGAAGAAAGGCATTTTTAATGTCTAACTGACGAAGAGACCAGCGTTGAGAAGTGGCCAAAGCCAAAATAAGCCGCACTGTAGAATGTCGAACAACCGGACTGAAGGTTTCAGAGTAATCAAGACCGTGTTCTTGAGTGAAGCCTTGAGCAACTAGGCGGGCTTTGTGATGTGCAATCGTGCCATCAGAATTGCGTTTGACTTTATAAACCCACTTACATCCTACAACAGAACGATTGGGAGGAGGTGGTACCAAAACCCAAGTACCTTGAGATTTAAGAGCATTAAACTCGTCTTG
Organism: Malus fusca; assembly: GCA_035220775.1. NCBI lineage: Eukaryota > Viridiplantae > Streptophyta > Magnoliopsida > Rosales > Rosaceae > Malus > Malus fusca. The sequence continues at coordinate 29,777,918 of CM069065.1, forward strand.
CATAGCTTGCTGCCATAATGAACTCTGAGAGGCAATACGAAATGTCTTGGGTTCCTCCATATCAGAAATATTAGCCACAAAAGAATAACCAGCATAACTAACATCACTATCATTAATAGATAATGAGTGCAAAAATTCTGAGGGAGCAAGAACAAAATCGGAAGGTAAAGATGAAGCAGCTAAGTAAGCAGAATAATCATGCCGAGATATAACATCTGTCTTCAAACGTGTGCGGATGCCATGATTAGTAGAAGATGAGAAGAACTAGATGTGGGGACAAAAGGTAAAAGTACCTGAGGCTGAGTGGAAGCGAGGACAGGTAACAACTCAGGAGACAGAGGAGGAGTAGCAGTGGAATGAGCAATGGAAGATGCAGATTCCTGTGATGAAGAGCCGAATGGACCAAACGACAGTGGTGAATCCCCTGTATCTTGTGAAGTAACTTGTGGCAGTGTAACAACCAAAGGAGGATACAATCTGGAATCTGAATTGATGGAGGCAGAGAGAACTGGAGAACTAGGCAGCCTTGCAGGAAACAAATGCTCATCATGAATCACATGCCTGGATATGTATAATCTCTTGGTTGCCAAACTATAGCAAATAACCCCCTTATAACCAACAGCATAACCCAAAAAGACACATAATAAAGTCCTATGGTGAAGTTTACTAGTGGTATAAGGCCTGTAATAAGGATAGATAGCATACCCAAATATTTTCAAATGTCCTAAAGCTGGAGACTGCTTATATAACTTGAAGAAAGGAGAAGACATTTGAAGAGATCGACAAGGCATCCTATTAATGAGATAAACTGCATGGGCACAAGCATGATACCAAAAGACTTGTGACAAGCCAGCAACAGACATAAGAGTAATAGCAGTTTCCACAATATGTCGATTGCACCTCTCAACAAATCCATTTTGTTGAGGAGTATAAGGACAAGAAATCCTATGAAAAATGCCTTTAGAACTCAAAAATTGCTGAAATTGTTTACTAACAAACTCCCCACCACTATCAGATTGTAAACATTTAACAAAACCGCCAAACTAAACTGATATAAAAGTATAAAACTTCACAAAAATGGCAAGAACATCTGATTTATTGAATAATGGAAAAATCCATACAAACTTAGTACAATCATCCACAAAGGTGACATAATACCTAAACCCTTCAATAGACTTTACTGGTGAAGGACCCCAAATATCAGTATGGATCTTCGCAAAAGGTACTAAACACCTAGTGGACTCAGTAGGAAAAGATAACCGAGACATTTTGCCATTTATACAATCAGAACAGATACTACATTGCTTATCAACTATAGTATTAAGCTGAGACGTATTTAACATGACTGAAAGGACTTCATTAGTGGGGTGGCCCAACCGCTTATGCCACACAGAAGACTTGATCACTTGCCCAAGAAAAGCTGAAGAGGATGCACACTGCACAGGAATCTGAAACTGCTTGAACACAGGAATCTGAAATAGCTCATTTGGCTTACTCCTGCCTCTGTATAGTATCTCCTTTGTTACCTTGTCCTGCACAAAAAACATAGTGTCATCACAAATAAACCAACACCGGTTATCCTTGCACAGTTGTTTAACAGATAATAAATCTTCAGCTAAGTGCGGAACATGAAGAACTTTAGATAATTGAAGAGAATGAGAAGGAGTTTGAAGAACTGTAGAACCAATATGCTTTATTGCCAAACCTTGACCATTCCCAATTTTAATCCAATCAGAACCATCAAAATGAGTGGGTTGATTGAGATTAGATACATCAGACGTCATGTGATGCGAGGCACCGGTATCCACAATCCAAGCATCTCCAGTTGGATAAGGGGCAATGACATGAGCATTCATGGCATTCATATTAGAAGATGATGGAATAAGACCTGGAAGATGAGAAGTAGAACCAGGAAACTGAGCAGAAGAGGAAGAGTAAACATTTTCCGGCATAGTATTGAAGGCAGGAGGTGGAGCATGGCCTTGAAACGCATAATTCCCACGATGGTAACATTCTAAAGCAATATGACCCCGTTTACCACAGATTTGACAGGCAGTGCCAGTTGAAGATGAACTGGAAGACCGATAATAGCAGTTAGGAGCGGTATGACCTCGGCGTCGACAAATCTGACATTCAGGCTGCATATTAAACCGTGAATCAGTATTCCCATTCCACTGACCCTGTCTAGAACCAGAATTAGCACCTCTACCCTTCTGAAAATTGGACCTGAAGTTACCATTACCCCTCTGTTGATGCCCATTATATGATCTATAATTAGATGGAGGTGCCATAGACATAAAACCTGGAAATGAATTACCAGCAGAAAAACCAGACTCAGAATGACCAACAAAACCATAACCATATCCATATGGAGAAAACTGAACCGGAGGTGGCATAGGTAATGAGTGTTGCTGCACATGAGGCACTTGTAAAGAAGGTGGATGCTGAACTAGAGAAGAAGGATAAAAAGATCCAGGACGAATGGTTCCAACAGGGGCAGAGGAAAGACTATCAGCAGAATAAGAATGAGAGGATGACCCATGTTCACTATTAGTCTGAGAACTAGAACCCTGAACATACATGGCAGCCATAGAATTAGACAAAGTATGCTCCATACAGTCAATATCCCTTTCGGTATTCAACAATTGAGCACGAAATTCCTTCAAAGAAATAGAAGACTCCCGAGCTAAAATGACTGTTCTAATAATAGCATATTCACGAGGAAGAGCAGCAATCATGAAATCGTTATCAAATACAACTTCACCAGCAGCAAACAATTGATCACAAATAGATTTCAGTTTAGACAAAAATTTATCAATACTATCACCCCTCTTCTACATTGTCTGCAATTCAGTCTTAAGCATGTTAATCCTGGACCTAGAGACAGTAGCATATCTATCCTCAAGAATGGACCAAGCATCATAAGCAGTTTTGCATCCAAGAACATGGTCAATAGCATCATCCGACAGAGTAGCAATTAACAAGCTGAGAAGAGCTAAATCAATTGTCTCCCAATCTTGAAAATCAGAAGAAAGTTCTTTAGTAACCCCAGTCTCAGGACTAACAACAAATTTGGGTGGACACACAGATGTACCATCAAAATGAGCAAACAACTTGTATCCCCTAAGCACCGACTTAAATTGAAAAGCCCATTTAGAGTAATTGTGATCAGTAAGACGAATAGTTAACATTCCCATAATACTTTCAATCTTAACAGTAGACGAACCCATCTTTCAAAGAATCACAGTAACCAAATCACAGTAATGACAGAGAAAATTTTGATTGGCAATGGGCCTCTGAACAATCAATTGGTAGTAACTTCGGTTTTCCCCAATTTACAAACGACATCAGTCTTTCACAATATATCAATTCAAAAGAAAATTGAAATATGCAAGATTTAAGGCATCAGCCTTTATCAAAATCTATGGCATCGGCCTTCACAGAATCCACACAAATCAAACAATTGATGAAGAAAAACACGCGAATAGTACTCACAAACTGAAGACACCAAATCGCATCAGAAAAGAGTGCACAAAATCCCCCCAAAAAAAAAAACCTAACTCGCAGAACTTGATTTCTCCTGAGAAATTCTTCAGCAACGGAAGCAGCAAACCAAACCAAATCAATCAAGAAGTCAGCAATTCCACAGAAGAATCACTGGCTCTGGATACCATCTTAACAATATGAAAATCTAGGTTTTTGCAGTGAAGATTTGATAGAGAATTGTGAGAGAGAGAATTGTAAAGCGGAAGAAAAATACTTTCTTATTTTCCAACCGAAAAACAAAGCACAGTAGCAATATATACATTTCCAATCTTAGCTTCTTATGTACGCTACTACTAAGATTACATATTAAGCAATCAATCTACAAGTGACAAGTGTACAAATGATAAACTTCCAGATGGCAACATCTCTGTTATTAGATCCCACATCGACTAACGAAGAGGGAGTGATGTGCCTTATATGTACATGCTCCCCTCCATATAGCATGAGGCATTTTGGGAACTCACTGGCTCCGGATCCCATAAGAACTCCGAAGTTAAGTGAGTTTGGGCGAGAGCAGTCCTAGGATGGGTGACCTCCTGGGAAGTTCTCGTGCTGAAACCCAAAAACAAAACCGTGAGGGAATGGTGAGCCCAAAACGAACAATATCGTGCGACAGCGAAGTCGAGCTGGGCTGGGATGTGACAATTTGGTATTAGAGTCACTTTGCCGTTCGGTGCGGGTGTGCCGACGATGGTGTCGGGCCCCTAAGAGGGGTGGATTGTAAGATCTCACATCGACCAACGGAGATGGGGTGATGTGCCTTATATGTACATGCTCCCCTCCATATAGCACGAGGCATTTTGGGAACTCATTGGCTCCGGATCCCATAAGAACTCCGAAGTTAAGTGAGTTTGGGCGAGAGCAGTCCTAGGATGGGTGACTTCCTGAGAAGTTCTCGTGCTGAAACCCGAAAACAAAACCGTGAGGGAATAGTGAGCCCAAAATGAACAATATCGTGCTACGGTGGAGTCGAGCTGGGCTGGGATGTGACAAGTTATGCCAACTTGAGCGACCAAAACAGTAATTACAATGTATATAAATTATAGATATAGGTAAGGCTCCCCATATATAATATTGGTTCGGTATGGAATAATGGATTTAGATACCATTATCATAGCGAAAATATATAGTTCGGTACAAATATTAATTGGAATAAAATTACGGTATAAATTATTGGAGTTTTTCAACTCCTTTAGTCCCACATCGGGGAACTCAAGGTCTTTATATTAAGTTAGTCACCTTTATTAGTGATTAGGTGTTGAATCATTTGGAATGAGGATTGAGGTTTGGGCCACTAATTGTGTGGATTAGGCTTGATGATTATACCATAATATTAATATTAATTAATCAAGACAAGGGCCTTAGGCCTTAGGCCTTAATCAGATCATTAATTTTAAATTCGAATTAACTTTTTAATTAAAATTAATTAAAAACGTTTTGATTAATAGACACAACTATTCCCAGTTGTGTAGCTTTATATACATCCAAAAGGTATTTGAAGAGGTATGAAAGAGCCTATATAATTGGAGCCTCAATTCCATTGTAGATTATCTTTTCTTCCTCCTTCACTACCATACAAACTTTCCAAAGAGTAAACACACACAGCAAATTCGCTAGAATTCTATAATCCAGTGCAGGTTGTAGAATTAGGTAGTTGTATCCTGGTCGAGCAGACGTTGTAGAACCACAAGCACAAGAGTGGGACGGAAATACTGTTCGAATGACATAGCTTTTGCACTAGCCTCTACCTTTGATTCATTCAAGTTAGTATCATTTTAATTTCTGTATTTATTGTGTAATTTCATTCTGTATTGCAAGTATTTTTTAGTAATAAAGTATAAGTATTTCAAATTTTATATTTCTGTTATTTTTGTTTCTATTGTTCTCCAACATAAATTTGGTATGGTACAATTGGTAATTCGATGGTATGGTAATTTGATAAAAAAAATTCACCCCTTATTTCCGGTTGTATTCATGTTACTGTGATGACAAATATGTATGATATAATGATTTCAGTTTCAGTTATGTTTTTCTCTATTCGACGGCGGTCCAAATCATAATTCTCCCAATCCAAGATTACAAGTTTCTTGTGATGCAAGTAAAATTCTACTAACAAGGGATTAGAATTAGATCATGTTACCGAAAACATTTCTTAATCCCTAATACTCTCACCAGTGGCGAAGCCAGGAATTATCGAGAGGAGGGGCGGAATTTAAAAGGATAAAAGATCCCAAAAAATTTAGACAACCAAATCCTTATAAAGAATGAACAATATTAATTTTGTTCAATACAAATTTAGACAACCAAATCCTTTTTATATACTATTTACAAACCAATAGACATTATCGATGAACTTATAATTTGGAAACCCATTTGATAGAGAATTCAGTAGCAACAAAAAATAGCTAGGACATCAGCTTCCTCTTAAATATAACCTCTCTCTTACAAAAAACAAATGGACTATCAAAATATCAACAAGTTGTAGATGTCCCAATAACATAAGGCTCCAGTAATAACCGAGTAAAGAAGTAAAAAATGACACCCAAGATGATAGATATTGGCAAAGCTCGATGGTACACTGACCACAAAATAAGAGTGCACTCTGAGTCCCAAAATAATGGCAAGATAATAGGCATACATAGTCATAAGGTCATGCATTGCAGCTCTGCGCACAAGAACACTGTAGAAAACGAAATCCCTTAGACCAAGTTTAATACCTTTGTACTGAACATTTTGCTACCTCCCCTTCATCTCTATTACCCTCACTTTCCTAGTTCGCCACCTCAACATCAACAATGGTATACTCAGAATTACCGCCATTTCATTCACATTGCCCCTGGGGACTAATTCGTCAGATAATTCTTTGAGGCATTAAAACAAACACATGGAGTGTATAAAGACAAGCAAAAAGCAATACGAGAGGCAGATGGAGGAAGACTATCAAACACCTAGAGATAGGTGGAGGAAGACAATCAAACTCTGCCAATGGCCCACTCCTAGTTCCATTGTTCGAAAGCAAATCATCAAACGCCTAGGGTTTCAAAATTAACCGATCAATCAGGCAATTGGGAATCCCCAAGTGAACAAAAAAAAATCAAATGTTTCAACCCGAAATCGTACATGAAACACAAAATTCAAATACCCAAAAAACCCATTTGCTCAAAAACGAATTGAATTGGAAAAGAACGAACCTTTGAGTGTTTGGGTTGGGAGGAGGGGAGGCGTATAGGGCGCTGTTATGTGCTCTAATTTGTTCTGGAAATAGGAAAACGAGGTGAAGAGGTAACGGGCTAAGAGCTCAAACGACGTCGTCCCATTTACTTTTTTTAAAATCACCAAACTAGACGGCGTCGTTTTTGCTAAAGGATTTTTTTTTAAAAAAAATTATAACTCTTGCTGCGCAACAGCAGAAACCCAGAAAACCAGAGATTGGGCTGAGCAACCATCATTTCCGACGGGACCAGAGGGGCGGAACCACCGCTCCTAGGCTTGATTTCTGGCGAGGGGAGGGGCGACCGCCCCTCCTTGCTCCTCTGTAGCTTCGCCACTGACTCTCACAACTAATATATAAATATGTCAACCTCTCCGTGATAAGATTTTCAATTATTTGTTTGAGAAACGCGTTTTCTATCCAGTAATTTTGTTATTTACTTTCGGCGAAATAAGTTAAAATACGAGGGAGGGTATTATCGTCATCTTACATGTGCGCACCACCTTGGACTACCCCATTACCATGCCCCAACAGAAATTCAATCCCTTCTCTCCTTCTTGCCCATTATCCTACGCACCCTCAGCACTCTCCCCACTCGCGCACGTTAGCACAGAGACGCCTAACCTCATGGCTTCCTCCCGCCCTCCGCCGCAGAAGCCTCTCGATCTCGACCTCACGATCGTCTCCGCCAAGCATCTCAAGAACGTCAACTGGAAGAACGGCGACCTCAAGCCCTACGCGGTCTTCTGGGTGGACCCCGACCGCCGGCTGGCCACCAAGTCCGACGACTCCGGCTCCACCCGCCCGGTCTGGAACGAGCGGTTCACCGTCCCCCTCACCCTCTCCCTCCACCACTCGTTCCTCACCCTCGAAATCTTCCACTCCAAACCCTCCGACGCTCCCAAGCCCTTAGTTGGCACCCTCCGGGTCCCACTCAAGGACCTGCCAAATCAGGACGACTCGACCCGAATCCGGACCTTCCAGCTCGTCCGTCCCTCCGGCCGTCCCCAGGGTAAGATCCGCGTAAAGCTCGCCGTTCGAGAGCGACCCCTGCCGCCAGATTACCATATTACCCCTCCTCCTAGCTATTTTTACGGTGGTGCCCCTATGCCCCCACCGCATGTTCGCGACTTCAGGTCATACTCGCCGTCGCCTTACATCTCTACTTTACAAGCTTCGGCTCCTAGTCCATCGCCTTCGCCACCGCCTCCGCCTTACCATTACAGCTCCTATTCCGATCCGTACTCGAGTTACTATCCAGCGTACTACTCCAGCGCGCCACCGCCTCCACCAAGGCCGTTCTTCGACCGACCGGTGAACTATGGCGGGCCTAGTGGGAGTGGTGGGCCTGGTGGGCCTTCAGCGCCATTGGACTACTCGAATTATGATCAGAATCAGAAGCCCAAGAGTGGGAAGATGGGATTGGGCACCGGATTGGCTGTGGGCGCAGTGGCCGGAGGTCTTGGTGCACTGGCATTGGATGAGGGGTTAAGGTATGAAGAAGATAAGATGGCGGAGAGGGTCGAGAATGACATGGGTGAGCGTGATGAGTACAGCAATTATCGTGCAGATTACTGATTGAATCGTGGTTTAGGTATGCTTTAATTACTAAAGCGCAATGGAAAATGGGCGGTTTCACAATTCGCACTGTATATGTATATGGTTTTATGTGGAATTTGGTTTCGGTCTTTTGGATGGTTGTTGCCGACTGAATTAAGACAAAGATTTAAACTTTGTTGTTAAGTCAGTGGTTCATTTAATGAAATAAATGCTGGTTTGCTATTGAAATTTATGCGGAGCTCGTAATGTGATTAGTTGATTCGTATTAATCGAATGAGTGTTTATGTATCTTGGATTGAATTGTGTGATTGATCATTCTTGGAATGAATTGTGTGATTGATCATTCTTGGAACGAATTCAGTGATTGATCATATTGATTGTCTTGGAATGAATAGCGGGATTGATCATCTTGGAATGAATTGCGTGATTGATCCCAAATAGTTGGTACAGTTCCGGATTTGGTTGTTTGATTTACTAGCGATGATCATCGCTAAGGGTCGCGTTTCAGGAGGGGGGTTTGGTACTGTATGTTCCAGGAGCATGCTGAAGCTTTATATACAGAGAGTGGTTTTTAGCATGGTAGAGGAAAGCATAGAGTTGGATGAAAGTGCCATTTAGGATGAAGAGGAATGGCATTGAGCTTTTGTTTAGATGATTGAATCACTATAGTCAGGACGGCGGTGATTTTAGTTTTCATGCTGAAGCTGAATATTGATTCGAGGTTATCTTATGGTCTGTTTTATAGCCATTTCGTTTTTAGTTTTTAATTTTCCTCGTTTTTGTCTATCTTTAGAACAAGAAGTGAATTTAAAAACTGAAAACGGATGGTTATAAAACGGACCCGTAAGTGTTTCGTCTTCCTACAACCGATCTTATATGTGGTGCAGCAAGGGCATGCTTTTCGATATTTGACAGTAACGGATTGGTTCAAGGTTTTCTGCAACATTTCATATTCTCTTCCCGTTGCGTGATGTGCAACAAGGATTTTCCGTTGCTACTAATATTTCTTAATGTCTTGTGCACTCGTTTGAGCTTCTGTGATTGACATTAGGGTACGAATTCGTTCCATTCGACTCCGTATGGACCTTAAGACCTCTTTTCGGGAAATTTTACCCCTTTTTCGGTGTACTTTTCTAACTTCTCATGATCTCGTCGTCGAGTTAGGGGAGTCTCTAAGATCCAATATGAGGATGAAGAGTTGGGCATTATTGTGGTAGTTGGTCCGACTTCGATTTTGCAGATGCCGATGGTCTATCGGAGAAGGCGAGGGAGGAAGGGGCGGCGGGATGGGTGACTAAGAGGAGGATTTTGAATCTCTAAATTGATGAGAAACAACTTATCGATCAAGTACTGACCGCATATCGATCAAGTGCTGATTGTATATCGATCGAGTACTAGTGACTTGTAGATCGACGGTTGACGTGATCATGAGACTGTATAAACGAAGAGTAACATCACTAGACTGTATCTCAAGTACCTATACTTTTTTTCCCCTTTAAGCTCCCAACGTGGATGATGCTACGTATTTTCTTAAGCCGACAGCAGCCACCCTGCGTATGTGAGCCCAAAACCAACTGAACACTCTATTTTGGGCGTACCCGAATGGGCTTATCATCAGAAGGCAGACTCCATGCACAAGCCCATGTGATTGTCAAGGCCCTTTTATTAATATATTATTCTTTCTTTGCACGTTGCAAAATAAAGGGATAGTGCTTGCACGGTTGCACCCCTCTATTGGGAGAATTGCAAGATCCCACTATTTACGAATAATGTATTTTAAACGTATAAATATCATAACCAAAATTATTTAATTATTTAATTATTTAATTTTAATTTGATTATCTATAAAAACGATTTGAGTTCGAGATTGTTTATATATCTAAATATATAAAATAAATTGACGTGTGAGTATTAAATAACATATTCATAATGAATCGTCTATTTATTTGATATATTTGGATAATAAATGATCTTTGGTTCAAATGAATCCTAAATTGTAAAAAACTAAACAGTTTCGACTATGAAAAATTATATGTTGAATTGAAGATACGTTATTTGCAAGAAATAAAATATGTGCATTCCTTATATGTATATTCTCATATCTACCTAGCATGAGGCATTTTGAGAGCTCACTGGCTTCGGGTTCCATTGGAACTCCAAAGTTAAGCGAGTTCGCACGAGAGCAATCCCATGATGGGTGACCCACTGGGAAGTGCTCGTGTGAGTTCCCAGAAACAAAACCGTGAGGGCGTGGTCGAGGCCCAAAGCGGACAATATAGTGCTACGGCGGAGTTGAGCCCGGGATGTGGTGGGGGTCCAGGCCGGGATGTGACAATTTGGTATCATAGCCAATCTCTGGGCGGAAGTGTGCCGACGTCGACGTCCCCTAGGGAGGTGGATTGTAACATCCCACATCGCACAGGGAATCCTGTAAGCCTTAGGGATGTTACACAAGTTTATAAAAAAAATAAATAAAAATTCATCATTACAATAGAACATATGATATCTACTTAGCTTCGCCTTTACGTTGATTTGGGAACGTTTTTTTTTTTTTTTTTTTTTTTTTTTGTGGTCAAAGATTATTTGGGAATGTTTACAGATTTTGTAAAGCCACAACCACTCGAAATGGACACGACAAAAACACATATCCATGCCAAATCCCTAAACTTCCACTTGATTTGTGGTGTTAACGAAATCATTTTGACTAAGAAAAAGCTATATATTATTTTTGTATGCAAATTACTGTCTCGCATGTCTGTTAAACACAACTCGTTTATAAATTAAAAATAATAAAATATACAGACATGTCATATTATGTTTTGTCATATATTCAAAAGCATAATAACTCTTATCACAACAAAGCCATTTATTTTCTTATTCCAAATGAGTGGAGCACAGACTCGATGAGGGAGCTGTTTGCAGATACATTTCCAATTCCCCAGCTGATATGCGTGTTGAAACGAAATCATGGTGTCCAATCTACTTGTCCAAAAAAATCTTGGAAAGAAAGCTCAAGTGGAATCGGAACTGAATTCCAATTTTGATATCAAGAACGTATCTTTCTTCTGTTTTTTTTTTTTTTTTTTTTTTTTTTTTTTTTTTTTTTTGCCATATGTATAAAATATTGGATGAATGATGTTAGAACTTGACGTGATTAGGTTAAACAAAGTTGGCTTATCCAGTCTTGACTCGTGGGGGAGGAGAACGTGAACATCTTCTATTCCCTTCCAATGTATGTGTGTGTGTGTGTATAATATATATATATATATATATATATATATATATATATATGTATGTATGTGTGTGTGTATGTATAGACGTAAGATTCATATTATCTTTGTTGTTTCTTTTTTCTTTGGACTTAGATTGATTGTGAAAAGACAGATTAAGACAGCTTTAGAGACTATACAGAAGACAAAACAGATTATGTGATCAGATATATACAAGCTATTGTATTATTTCAAGACCAACATATAATTAATATATTTTTCAAATATTTTAGTAGGGTATATGATTTATCTCAGTTTTATTAATCAAAAGCTTGCTGCTTGGGATTATTGGAGTTTTTTCTACTCGTTAGGCTAACAGAATTGCTTATCACTGCTTGCTACATTCTTCATTTTGACACGATTTTGTCCGTATCCTCCTTTTCTTTTGAAAAAAAGAGAAGGGGAATGAGCTTCTCCGGTGGATCCTCTTGTTCCTGTTTTGGTTTGAGGAACCTCATGACCTTATTTCATATTTATTGTTGGAAGAATATAATGATTAGTGAGCTTATGATGCCCTTTGGGTGTTGTGCTTCTTCCTAAAAAATGAAATCTATCGATTTATCTTCACAAAACAAACATGAATATAAGAAAAGGTATATGGATATTATTCATCAAGAAGCGATTACAATATGTTCTTAGATCTAACATTTTGGTTATCATAGCAACATTGTGGTTCCTTTGTGCTTTCTTTCCTGCAATCGATCGCTCTTTTAATTCGTCATATACCCTACTAAAATTATACTCCCCCACCGACGAAATATGTTTATTTGGAGATTTATGTTTTTTAAGTCTTATTCTATATGTTTTTCTAGCTAGATTTTTCCGTTAATCACCTGTCGAATCAATGGGACTTGTAATTATATATACTTTGAGAAGACCTAGCTGTCACACACAAAAGCAAAAGTGTTTCCTTTATCTGAATAATCAAGCTACAATTGCCATTTCCTTTATCTGTTCTAGCTATATACCTTCCGTGATCTGAAACCTCTGTGTTGATATCTATCTAACCTTACGACTTTCTGTATATATAGATACCATGCACCAAGAGCAAAACTGCAAATACTTTACCAGTTTTATTCACCTAATTAATAACATGCTGTTCTTTTTTGGACCACAACGCTGCATGGTCCAGGGGTGAGCAAAGAACCGACTCAATGAAACAAATCTGAATAATATCGTTCACTTTTAAAGTAAAAAGTGTAATCTCGAACTGAAGCGAACCATTAGGAACGTGAAACACTGAAAATTTGGTTTCTCCACTAGTTTTAGTATAAATTGAACTAAATCATGCCACTTGATATTAATTGGTTCGGTTGTAGTTTAAAGGTAAAACTTATTCAAACTGAACAGTCCAACCCCTACTGCATACTAATATTGCTATTGCTAGTTAGCCTTTTGTGTTCAACGCTCCACCGCATGCTAATATTGCTATTGCTATTGCTAGCTAGCCTTTTGTTTTCAACGATAACATGCATGCATTTAGGAAATTCACGGATCCTGTACAAAGTATAATAACGTTCATTTTCATGACCACAATTTTCTTTTTACAAGAAAAGATAGAGTTATTTTCATTCATCAACAGAATTAGTATAACGGTGTTAGTCGGGTACATAGCTTCAGAGAGTAATAAATTAATCTGGAATGAATTTGCACAATTAATTAGAGTGAAGCCCTATACGGCTACCACAAACACAAACATACAAACGTCACCAATATGAATCTGCGCAAAATAATGATAGACACAACAAATCTTTACCGGAGAAGACTATACCGGCTACACTAGCTAACGAGAGCGAGACCACATCAAGTTATTGTTGGAAGACAAGACCACATAAATTATCACTCTATGACAACAACATATAGTCATCGCAGAAGCACAACCGCAACATGACAATGTACGACGCTACTCCGAAAACAGAACCACTGACGGACTCATCTAAGTGGAGGACAAGGACACTCTATCCAATTACTTGAAGTAGAAATTGTTCTTGGTGGACCAATTTGTATGCCTACCCTTACTAATCATGTGCCTTGTTAAAAAGTTCATGTGATTGTATTCCATTATTATGCTACGATTTTTTTAATGATGACTTATTAATTACATGAAATTTCTAAGTTTTGTTGAAGAATGAAGGTTTTTTTTTTTTTTTTTTTTTTTCAATACTAGAGGAGATAGAGCACTATTACTTTGTGATCGTTAAGTGTCATAATCCAAACTTATTATCTCGCCATCTCTCATCACTTAAAAACCCTTAGAGCTTGAAGAATGACATATTTTCTATACAAGTTGCATCTGTCTCCTTTCATTATTGAGTTGATGGAAGTTACTCTAATTGAATTTCCTATTTATGCTATGATCAATTATTTCACGAGCTATGCAACGAAATTGACAAGCAATCAAAATTTATCAACAATCCAAGCGGATATGTTCCTACTGCAATTTGGTCACACATTCAGAAGGCTTTCCTACAATTCTTAACACAAAAATTGAAATATTTCTTTCGTCTATTTCTTTCCTACAATTTTTATCAACAATCCAAGCGGATATTTCTTTCCTACAATTTGGTCACACATTCAGAAGGCTTTCCTACAATTTTTTTCACGAGCTATGCAACGAAATTGAAATATTTCTTTCGTCTATGTATGAAGTATTGTATTGTTGTTGTAAGTAGTTGGTAGTCCAAGAACTCTCCATACGAATAATATTATTTTTTATTCTTCAAACAATCAATTAAATTATATATGATTTAACCATGGATGTATTAATTCATCGACCATGAACAAAATTTATACGTAGTCAACGGGAAAGGCTGAGGTGCAGAGTTGGTTTTGATTGTCGGAATGCAATTTGTATAAGTTGATGGGGCGTAACAATGTGACAGAAACCGACCATGTCCGGAGCATCACCTTTTCAAAATTTGAGGTTCATGCTCTTCGAATATTGGAGAAAGATGAGTGGGGTTACTGTTACAAATTTTTACTAAGAGTGTAATTGTGTAAATCTTAATAGATTGTACTCATTGTACTTTGTATTCTTTGTTGGACAAGAAAACCTGCTATATTTATTATAAATACATGCACAAAATGGTGAGAACTACACCACAAAAATTTCCCAACAATCTTCTCTCATTCTTCCTGTGCTGCATTTTCTCTTTATTCCCTCACTAAAATAGGCTTACAATAGTTACGTATTTTTTTCTTGGAATCTCAAATATTCCTTTAAACTAAAATATCTGTTAATTATTAGATCAGGTGGACAATGAAGCCCTACAAACCTGGGTCACCATGCTGATCATCCAAACTACCTGAATTAACTACCTTCTTCCACCAACTACCTCTATACCCTTCAACCAACTTAACAATCAATTTTCTATATATCATCAACATAATGACAAGCGATAATCATATTAGGGACACTAATTCACTACTTGATAAGCTTTCATTATTATATGGGTCTATATTACCCACCCTTTATTACTTTTCCTCAATTTTTATTGTAAACTTTGATACAATGATCTAGCTAGTATAGTTTCGTTTTCTATAATTTTTCTTTTTATTTTCCTTCTAATGATCTATACATGCATTACTTTTTGTGAGAGATTGTCTCATGTACCGACAACACTACATTACGTAACACGCCTCCTTCCCAATCACAAGTGATGAGTGTATAGTGATTGTTTTCTCTATAGTGATGAAGAGACCATTATAATTGTGCATTGAATACGTCAGAGATTCTCTCACTGTACGGGGTTAGTTATCAACTAGGCCTTTTATATATTATCAAAAAACACTTATCTCTTGATTGATCATTGTTTATGCTACTTGAGAAACAAGAAGACTTATCTCTTGATTGATCATGAATCTATACAATGTATGGATGAATTCATCATTTGGAATAAAATTTAAGAAATATTACTCTCAGTCTCATGAACGACAATGATACGTAATGGTGGTTAAAATAAAGAATTAATAATTAAAGATAATAGTAAGAAGAAGAAATTAAATGTCTTTGTTTCATGTCATCTGCCGGCCGCATGCAGTTTGGTGGGCTGAACCTTTCAGAATTATGGGCGCTTCTTGGCCGGCCGAGTGAGGCGATGCCCTAATTCAAAGAACGTCAACGGGGAATATATTTAATTCACGCAGGAGGACTGTTCCAATTTTTGTCCAAATAAACCCTCCAGGTACATGAACGTTAATAAAATATTAACAAATATTCGATAGACTTTGTACTGTCGACATTTTGACCTTCGTAAATGTGTTCATGCTCGTGCTTAAAAAGACATAAAAAGGAAACCCTAGAAAAAGGTCACGTCAAAACAAAGACGTTAGTGAGAATAAAACTGGCATAAATATTCTTTGAGAAATCATGTTTGTTTTTGGTATTAGGGTCGGTGGCATGAGTAACGCAGGTACTTTTCTCTTTCATTTTATGTGCATTGGTTTAATTGCATGGTACTCACCATTTATTAAACGTTTGTTTGGAAGTATTTTTAAAATAATTAAAAAAAAATTCGTAAAATTGAACTTGGGTTCTAAAAGCAAATACTTTTTGAAAGAAGTACAAGATATGTATTTCTTACAGGAAACACTTCAAGTGTTTTTTCAGGATCCACTTGGATTTTTACTAAGGATTGATATAAAAAACATTTTCACAAAAAAATGTTTTCGATCATTTTAAAATCACCTCCAAACCGACCATAAATAACTAATAGTGTTTGTCCCCAATGGTACTTCATGGACTCACAACTTAATTAAGTAATTATAAGTGTTTGTTCTCAATGGTACTTCATGGACTCACAACTTAATTATATATTAACATTTATTATTTCCCTTATTATGAAAATTTACCAAGGGATGTGTATATGCGGTCAAGCTACAATTGGAAATTCAACTGTGAATTTTATTTTATTTTATTTTTTCTTAATCTGTGCGACTAGAAATTTTAATTATTAATGTAGTTTTATATATGTTATACTTGAAGTCAATTAACAGGTTTTATAAAATATGAGAAAAGTCTTAGAAACAAATGAGATACTATCGAAATTTTTAGAAAAATCACTCAACTAATGACATTCGGGCCCACTTGAGTTTTGAATCCTGAATCCTGAATCCGTTCCTATGATCTATATGTGGAGAGATTTTTCAATGTGACCGGTATACGGGGTGGTACATCATGTGTCACTATACAAATTGTGGGATATGTGTGCTAAAAAGTTAATAACTTAAAAAATAAAATTTCCCACCACTTCTATTAAAACACGTGATATACCACTTGTGTTCCAGTCACAATTAAAATTTTCTCTTATATGTGGAAATTAAATTGATTTGCATTTGTTTGATATATATAGATGAAAAAACAATATTTGATGATGACCTTTAAAGATAATCAACGATTTTAATTATAAAGTAGTGTACTCTGCAATTAAGGTGGATGCAAATAATTTCAAAATAAATATAAAGTAAGAGGGGGATTATAATTGGCACATAAACCCTGAACATATCAGAGAAGATAATTACCATAAAAAAATTGTAAATATAAGTCCAAAATATGTAGGAAAAGGGTGAGGGTTAAGATATACGTTGGTGTTGCATTTGTGCTTCATTGACTCATTTCTTCTGCTTCTTCTTGATCTTCTTTTTTTTTTTAGCCAAGCGATAACAGTAGTAAGTTAAATATTAGGTTAGTCATCGAGAGTGTTTGAACCCACGCCGTCATGCAATGACACAACACCTTAATTTTCACTACTGTGGTAAAGGGTCACTTGCTCTTTCCTTTTTCTTTTAGTTAGGCAGAATTAAAATTTTTGGTTGCACCCAAAGTACACAAAAATACATGCGAGATAATATACTTGTTGACTAAAAAAATAGTGAGATGTTACAAGAATATAGTAGACGTAGGAGAAATTTTTCATTGTGACAGGAACACGGATGGTACACCACGTGCTTTTATGTAAGTAGTGGGAAATTTTATTTTTTAAGTTATTAACTTTTTAACACACATATCTGACATATCCCACTATTTATATAGTGACACATGGTGTACCACTCCGTGTGTCCGTCACACTGAAAAATCTCTCGTAGACGTAGGTTATCTATCGTAAAGACAAAATATAAAGAAGGTAAGGTTGTAAAAAAAGAAAAAGAAAAAGTACACAAACACGTTTAAATCACTTTGATCGAGCGTTTCATATATGTCAATAATTCTAAGTTAGTCTCCATTTTCTTTTGTCCATTAGTGTGTTATATACAAACTGGACTGTGTTGATTGTGATGGTTGCTGAATTGCTTGGTTCAAAATTTTGAATGTGTTGATTGGAAACGCCGAAAAATACTTAGTGTACACATTCGTCATCGTCCGTTGATTACCGTACTCTATATGGAACTAAACCGTTAAACGGGATACAACACATAAATCTCAATGTAAGAGAAAATTTTCAGTATGCCGAGAACACGGTCTCATGCACAAGTATCATAATACAATCTAACCAAATGTATTTTACACTTTGTACCGGAATGTGTTTCGGCACACTTAAAAATCACTTCCAATGCACAAGTTGCTTTTATTTGTTGGGAGACTTCTTATTTAATGTTACAAAGAGCCAATCAAAATGTTACAAAGAGCCAATCAAGTTGGTATATTATGCAAAAATATTGAGTTGGAGTAAATGTAAAAATTTGGGGAGTTGTTGGCGGTAATGCAATCTTTATTTACGAAACTGTATAGAATAAATTGCAAAGGTAAATTCACATTAATTTTAGCAACTCCAAAAAAGTTAGAGGTATACTAGCTACCTTTCCATTAAAAACCAAACTCTAAATTAAAACGAGCACCGTCGACAGGAATCGATAGATTGGGAACCGAATTTGGGAGGGGAGGTTGGGGGTGGAGATGACCAGTAGTCGGGGTTTTAGCGCTTCAAGCAAACAACAATTAGGTTAAAAGAACTTTTCTCGTTCTTTTTTTTGGGAAAGAGAGTTGGAGACTAATTAGGGGTAGAAGGAAAAATGAAAGGCTACATGTAGCTCTTACCTAAATGTAGCCATTCTCTATGTTTGTCAACCCATTAGGTTATCTCTAATGGTAGGTTCAACATAGCCCTTGACTATTTAAATATATATTTTAAGGTAATTATATTTTATTCGTGTTGCAACTTTATACAACACCTTTAAAATATTTAAATATCATACATTTACTTATTATTTCATTTTATTTTCATACATCCGTTGTAGTTTCCATCAGCGCCTCCGATATATGCCTACATGGCCGTCATAGAGACTACAAAATTTGTGCCACGTGGATAAAAACAAATAAAACAAGTTTTAATTATAAAATAGACCCACTCTGTCCTTCATAATTTACTGGGTTCTCCGTGGTGTTCTTTGAGCTGATGAACACCAAAACTTTTCTGGCTCCTCTCTTTTTCTTCCCTTTATTTTTATCCGCGTTTCCCGAAGTCACCTTAAATTACGGATTGTAAATTGTAATACATAGCTTGTATACTTTAATTCACATATCTTAATAAACGCGTGAAAAATCAAAATAATTCTAATACCAGAAGTGAAAATACCATCAAATTATTTTCCATATATATGAACCAATAGTTGCAACCATGCATCCACTTGCATTCAACTATTTTTATCTTAGCCGATAATGTTATCCAGTTCTACTCAATTTTCCACATAGTTCTGAAACCCTAATGTGAACTTTTCCCCAAGAAGAAACCAAGTTGAAATAAAAATCTCCAAAATGTCTCAGATTCGAAGGACCTTAACACCCGATGATTGCGCTTTCCAGGCAAATGCAGAAGTAAATACAAAAAAAATGCAGAAGTAAATGCGTTGCCAATTTGCCATTTCACACCTCGCATGCGTGGCTGGTTTTGAACTGTCATACACGTGGCAGATGTCAAGGTTCACTGCAACACTTGGTAACTGTTGATGGTCTTAGTATTTGGACAGCACGGGCTGTCACAGCACTATATTTTTCTTTTTGGTTGCTGCATAATATTATTTATATATTTTTCTCAAAGATAAAGGAGCAGCGGACCTTCTCAAGTCAAACAATTACTTAATCCACATATAAGTTAGCTACTTCATAAACCGAATGTGCTCTATTTTCTATTAATATAATTCTCCTTTTTTTTGAGTATTTTCTAATTTTATTTAAATATTGCCATCTCGCTAGTGACAATTTAATAGTAATTAGCAATGAAAATCTGGCCCACGCTGACAAATCAGAATTGAGGGTTTTAATTAGGAGATTCTCACGAAAATATAACGTAATTAATTAGCCGACCATTTCCTTCAGGTAATTTCAAACATAAGCTAACAAATTATTAATTAGTAAAGACAATTAATTGATTAATTTGGAGAGGACAGTTCAAGGTTAGCTAACTAAACAGTTGAGATTCTCTGGGGCCGTCCTTTCTAGGGATCAGGAGAATGACAGCCAACCTACAGAATGTATATAGTCGGCGCTATTCTTAATATAATTAATTAATTAATATATGGATAAGTAAGTTTTTGCATGAGGAAAATATATGATTATCGTGGAATCTTCACATAGTTTAACTCGATCACAAGTACGCTAACTGGCAAGTGAGTGCTGTTTAAGCTAATTGGCAGTGTTAATAAAGAAGATAAATATATTGCCATAGGGATTAATTCTACCAAAAATAAAACAATTTATACACATAAATTAACATCAATCACCCTAGCTAGTTGACAACTTGTGACTATAATAACAATATATGCTTTTGATTTATTTTTCGGTATTGGGTATACGATGCTGCATTATATATTTTTATAATGTATTTTTTTGTGCGGTTAACTATAATATTTTATGGGAAATTGTTATTAACACTTCAAAAATTTCATTCTACACTCCAAACTTTCTATATTAGGAAAGAAAAACACATTCGTAAGGAGTGTAGAATGAAATTTTTTGAATGCCAATAACACTTCCCTATTTTATAATGTGGATATATTATTTGATGATATATACGTTGTTGATATATATTAACATATAAAAAAAAGTTAAGTTAAGCTAGTTAATTAGCTTTGCTTTTGAACATTTTAATATTACTGATATACGTCGTTGATATTAGTAATATTGTTGTTGATATATGAACGTATCAAAAGAGTAGTGTTATCCACACACCTATTTTTACTGGGGTGTGATATCCACACACCCCATTTTACTTCTTACACACTTTTAATTTTCGGCATTTGGATCAGATGAATTAAAATAGATCAACAGACAGAAATTATGAAGGGGTGTGTGAGAAGCAAAATGGGGTGTGTGGATAACACACCCCTTTTTACTTCTCACACACCTCTTTCAATTTTTAACCATCAGATAAAATGAATTGAAGAATATCAATGATAAAAAATTAATAAAAATGTGTGAGAGCTAAAAATAAATGTGTGAACATGGCTGTCCAATCCGCATTCCCCTATATGACCTAAATATATGTATTGACTCGCATGCATATATGACATGGACTGCAAAATCTGCAGTATATTGATGGGAAGGAGTGCCGGTGTGAAATCGCAGATATGTATTAATTGGATACGTGGGGGAAGCATGAGTATCTCTTTATGTATGGGAATTGTGTAGTCCAAGGCGGACTCCATTGGATATTGCTGGAGGACTCCGTTGGCTGCATATATTAGCTCAGATTTGCAAGTAGAAGATCACATCTCACTGCAGATTCTTAACTATATCAGAAAATCTTAGACAGTATGCTTAATTAGTTTGTAATCCTCCAAACACCCATTTGCATTTGCTTCGCTGCCTTTCCAAAAATATTGAATTCTAATAGAATACATACATATATATATATATATATATATATATATATATATATATATATAATACTGTGGCTAGCTCGTCAACAGTCAACGCGTGCAATATTTTAAAGTTGCCACGGTGGTGAGAGATCTGCAGGTCATCAGTTTAGTTTGGCCGTGGAAATTGAATTGAAGTCAACAAAAGATGGCACCAAGCTGATCAAATTGTACACCTCTTCCGGTGCAGGATGCAAATTTGGAGAAATTTTTAGTTGTGACAGAAATATTGATAGTACATTACGTATTTTTATGTAAGTGGTGAAAAATTTTAATTTTTAAGTTATTAATCTTTTAACATACATAACCTATCATTTATATAAAAACATGTGGTGTACCATTTGGTGTGACGATCATACTAAAAAATCTCTCGCAAATTTGTACTATACTTCACTTTTTAGGAAATAAAACTCATTGCACTTTAATTCGGTATGTCAGAAAACAAAGCTAGCTCGCTAGGGATTTCGACACATAGTTTCCAAATCGGATAAGAAGCGCCGCAATTAGAAGAAAAACTTGTATGTCACCATTGCATATATTCTCTCTCTTTCCACAAGTATTTTGTGAGAAAAAAGACAAAACAAGAACCACATATAAAGAGAAACTTACTGAGAATGCTATCGTATTACCAAAGTTAGTCCTAATATGGAATGAAAAAAACGTATCTGCAGTTGTGATGCTATTTTTGACAGTATTTCAAGCAAGTCAGGGCTAGTAAGAAAGAGAGAGCGGGCATATCTTCAATTTTTGTTTTTGTTTTTAATTGTTTTTGACAAGAAATGATAATGTGGTATTTCATTAATCAACACAAACAAATACAAGGGTTTCATTGGGTACATAGCTCCAGTGACCAATAAATTGATCTGGAGTGAATTTGCGCAAACAGACAAATAAGAGTAAACCCCTAGTAGACTACCACAAGCACAAACACACAATCGCCAAGCGCACAAGTGCCACTAGTACATATATGTCACAATAAACGATAGCCGCAATAGAGCAATACCGGCAGCCACAATGGTCATCGCTGAATAACGAGGCCACACACTACTACAAAATTGGCTTAATGTGTCGAAGAGTGGCGGCGGTTTTATACTATTACTGCCGGATAAAATATTTCAGACAACATGTTTAAAAAGTGTCAAATAACAAAGTACTATTGTCGCTTATATCCGACATTAGTGCACTACTTTCTGACAAGAATAATGAAGCGGGCCCTTAACTCCACCAGATTTATTTTTTAAATATTTTTAACCAATTCTGGAAGATATATCCAGCATTACTAAGTAATGTGTGAGATTATATTGTATTATTTTCAAAATTTTAATACTAACTCTGGCGGTTATATCCAACACAAATTTTTCAATTTTTTTTATGCTAACTCTGGCGGTTATATCCGACACAATTATTATTTTATATTTTTAAAACGTGGCAAATTTTGGGAGCAAATTTTGGGCGGGATATTCCCACCATTCTTTACGTTGAAAAGTGTGTTGTCAGTTCTAGCCGACGGCAATAGGAAAGTGTGTTGAACAAATTTTTACATTGTTGTCGGTTTTAACCAACAGTACTATCAATTCTACATAATAAAACCACTCTCCTTTTTCCTTGCACCGCTGCCCTATCCCTTCCCCAGTTTCATCTTCTTCTCGCTGCATTCCTTCTCCTCTCCTCATTATTTCCTTATCTTTCTCTTCTCCCCTTCTCCTCTCTCCTTTTCCCTTTCTTCTTTTCTCTTATTCTTCTTCATTTCCCTTTCATTTCCCCCTTGTTCTTTCCGGCATCTCTTTCTTCTTTTCTCCCCTTCCTTCTTTTCATTTCATCTTCTTACCATGCTTTTTTTATCCACTTCATCCAGTTCCTCCATCACTCTCTCCATGACAGTCACCGATCTCATCTCCCCATCTTCTCTCTCTAGTACGACAACACATGATTTACGTCAAACACCAGAAATGTCTCACTTTCCTGCTCCTGTTTTCTATTGTGTGTAAGGGATTTTGCTTATCTGAGGTAATTAGTGAGGGATTTTTTTTCCAACTTTTTCGAGTTAACTAAAAATTTGTAGTTCCCTAATTTTATTATGGTTTTGTAGTTTTTGTGCAATTCAATCTATTTTTATGACTAATTTGCTAATTATCAAACTTCTCACACATTGTTCTATTTAAACCACATTTATTTTATCTAATTTGTTAATATTTAGTGATGTTTTTAGCATCAATTGCTATTGAGATTTTGTTAAATCATGTTTTCTCATGTGATGGATTGTTGTTCTGCAGTGAAGAGCACCGAAAAAAGAAGAAGAAAAGAGAATAGGGGTAGGGGAAAGGAGAAAGGTAACACCGACGAAAAAAAGAAGAAAAGGAAAAGAAGATAGGAAAAAGGAAAAGTCATCATTATGTTTTCTTTAACGTGGTCCAGTGGTAAAATGCGGATTACGAGGCTTCTTTAAAACTAAAAGGTGGAGGTCTCGGGTTCAAAATTCGCTGCTGGAGTGGAAGCCAGACTTGTGGTTAAGAGGAAGCTAAAATGCCTCTGTGAGTCTTTCTGGCCCTCAGCAGGAGTGGATAACCGTGACTTGCCACCAGTTGTCCCTTTTAAAAAAATAATAATAATAATTATGTTTTCTTTATTTTGTTTATAAACACTTTGTATAATGAGATATATTGCTGAAGAACATTACCAATGGAAGCATTTATGTCAGATATGGATTTTTAATTTTTAATTTTTTAAATGAGCATGGGTGTCGGATAAAGGAGCATTTTTGTTTATTTTTATTTTTATTCAAAACATAAATTTAGTTTATATTCTTTTATATTTTTATATTTTTTTTATTATGTCGGTTATATGTGACAACATTGTTTTTATATCCGACGGGATTTCTCAACAACTGATGTCGCCTATAACCGAGGGGAGTATTAATGTCACTTGTATCCGATACTATTTTCTTGGCGGATTAAGAGTCATATCTGACAGCAAAGGCCTTTTCGTTACGCAAGAATTGTTGTCGGTAATTTTATCCACCACTACATGAATTTTTGTCGGATTTTTTGCTAATATCCGACATAAATAGGTTTTTCTTGTCATTTTTTTAGAATGATACTACTGAGTACTTTTGTAGTAGTGACATAAAGTCATCGCGGTAGAGCGAGACCATATCAAGTCACCGTTGACAGACGAGACTACATAACGCATCACACAAAGGCGAAGACCAATCTAACGAAAACAGTAGCGCCACCACGGTGCACATAAGGCGAGTGAAAACAACTACACTACTCTGAGAAGGAATCCACCGGTCCGCTCATCACAGAGGGGGACAAGGCACACATGCTAAGACCACCTATAAATTCGCCTGAGTAAGGTACTGGCATCCACACATCGAGCACCAAAAGGGCTAGCCGTAACAGGCAGCAGAACCACCAGGTCCAAGTCGTACAAGCCTAGCCACCATATCAAGTCGAGTCGCCAGAACAAGCCAAGCCGTCATATCTAAGTGCACGCATCAGTGCAACCACTGGAACCAGGCGAGGAAGGTGATACCACCCTGTAAAAGAGTTGACGAAGGTGGATCCAACCCACATGCAGCCTAAATCCACCCCACACCAAGAAAAGCCAACACCAAAACAAAAAAAATCTTGAAAGGGCGTGGCCCAGATCAGGGTACAAGGCATAAATCCGAGGAATGCTACACACAAAATGGTGGGAGATAAGCACATGAGGGGAGATGAGGTAGGTGAATGTCGAAAATGAGAAGTCGGCATGATGTTGAGGGGAAGAAAGTCATGTATGGCGAGGGGGAGAAGGCTGGGATGGAGAAGAGGGGGAAGAAGGGGGAAGAAGAAAGGGGGAAAGGCTAGGAAGGAAGCTGCCATTGGCCCTCAACCATAGCCAGAGGCTAGTGGCGATGAAGGTAGCTGACTAGGGTTTTGTTGAGGGAGAGAGCTTTTAGAGAGAGAGATAGTCTTGACCAAGTCCTTCAAATTTTGTTCTTAAGAGGCCAAAAAATTTAAATGTGTCTAGTTCATAAAAAAATACTTTTTGAAAAAGCACGTACTAAATGCTTCGATTAGAGTATTATGGAGATCATATGATGTAGGAGAGATATGGGTCAATTCTGACGAAAAAAAGATAAAGAAAATATAATGTCTCAAATTTTGGAAAAGAAGAATTAAGGTTTGGAAATATTGGATTTAATCGATATGGCGACAAAAAAGCCATCAAGAAATATTCGGGTGTTAGAATTGCACATATATATGTCATTTTAAAGGGAATCGTGAGAAGAACGACTCATGGTTAGATCATAAGCTCGTCGTGTTTAAGGTCAAAAATGATAGTTTAGGCTTCAAAAACAGCGTTTTAAAGTTTGTAATAAAAATAAAAATTTTCATTTTTCTATCTGATTAATTTTTTGTATTTCTTAAGAACTCCTATAAACTTACCAAGATCAGATTAAGTCTATTTAAGCCCTTTGGCTCCTACTAAAATCATCAATAAATTAATTAAACGACCTTTGGGTTTTCTCTTAAACTCTAATGGATTTAGAAAACTTTGTTCTTCAAGGCATACGTTTGTATCCCTTCTACGCATGTGTTGCGTTACCATATATTTGTATTACATTAGTGTACCATATAATATGACAAATGAGTGATACGACTAAAATTCAATACCAAAAACTCATTAATTAACATAGCATAAACATATTACTTATCAAATCAATATTATACCAATATAAACATAAATATAACATTCCGAGCATTTTCCTTAAAAATATATATATTTAGAATTAACCCCAAACAGCCCATAGTCAATGTATCATTATATACACACACACACACAACACACTCATGGAACACAAAAATTAAAAATTAAGAAGTCCATGATAGCCAAATCAGCAAATAATAACAAAAGGGAACATCAGCCAAACCACAAATCGTACGTAAGCACATTCATGAACCCAAATCCCCAATCCCACCCTATAAAAACCACTCCCAGCTCCCACACTTTTCCTCACTCCTCCCCCCCCACTACTCCAGTTTAACCTACACAGACTTGGCCATCCTCCGAAGAAGACGAAGCAACAATTCTTCGATTTTTTATCACCAAAATTTTCAAAGAATGCCTTCTTCCGATTCGCCAATGTCTCTAATCATTTCCAAATGCACCGTCTTCCCTGACCTTCCCTCCTCCCTCGACGACCTCCCCCTCTCCGTCTCCGACCTCCCCATGCTCTCCTGCCATTACATCCAGAAGGGCCTCCTCTTCCCCCTCCCTCCCTACCCCATCATCCCCTCCACCCTCATCCCCCTCCTCAAATCCTCCCTCTCCCAAACCCTCTCCCGCTTCCCCCCATTGGCTGGCAGACTAACCACCTATCCCACCGGCCACGTGTACATCACCTGCAACGATGCTGGCGCCGACTTCATCCACGCGTCCGCCCCCAGTCTCTCAATCCGAGATGTTTTGGGCCCTACTGACGTCCCCGACTGTGTCAAGGAGTTGTTCGCCTTCGACAGGACCGTCAGCTACACTGGCCACCACAACGCAATCCTGACCGTCCAGGTCACCGAGCTCAACGACGCCGTTTTTATCGGATGCTCTGTCAACCACGCAGTCACCGACGGCACCTCCTTCTGGAACTTCTTCAACACCTTCGCGGAGCTCTGCCGAGCATCTTCACTATCACCGAATGAGAATTATAACTACAAACAATTGACAATCACGAGGCAGCCGGACTTCAGCCGGAACTCGGTTCTGATCTCGCCTGCAGTGCTACGATTCCCAGACGGCGGTCCGAAAGTCACATTCAACGTGGACGAGCCATTGCGCGAGAGAATTTTCAGCTTCAGCAGAGAAGCTATACAGAAGCTCAAGGCCCGAACCAACAACAAAAAATGGTCTGAAAACGAAGACGTTTTGCTGAGCGCCGTCGAGATTCTTGGGAAGCAGAGTAACGACCCCTACCAAAACAACGATAA
Organism: Malus fusca; assembly: GCA_035220775.1. Lineage (NCBI taxonomy): Eukaryota > Viridiplantae > Streptophyta > Magnoliopsida > Rosales > Rosaceae > Malus > Malus fusca. The sequence goes on from CM069065.1 coordinate 29,805,325, forward strand.
CGGCGCGAGAGTGACGTCAATTATTGAAAACTGGTTCAAAACTTCGAACGCGAACTCCAAAACTACGGCGGAGATCTCGTCGTTTCAGTCGCTCTGCGCGCTGCTCTGGCGATCCGTGACGCGCGCGAGGAACCTGCCGTCGTCCCAAACGACGACGTTCAGAATGGCGGTGAACTGCCGTCACAGGCTGGAGCCAAAACTGGACGCATTCTACTTCGGGAACGCGATTCAGAGCATCCCGACGTACGCGACGGCGGGAGAGGTGCTGTCGCACGACACAAAGTGGTGCGCGGAGCAACTGAACAAGGGCGTGAAGGCGCACGATAACGATGGCGTGCGGGGCGTCATTGAGGATTGGGAACGGAACCCGCGGGTGTTCCCGCTTGGGAACTTCGACGGTGCCATGATGACGATGGGGAGCTCGCCGAGGTTCCCGATGTACGACAACGATTTCGGGTGGGGGCGGCCGATGGCGATTCGGAGCGGGCGGGCGAATAAGTTCGACGGGAAGATATCGGCGTTTCCGGGGAGGGAAGGAGGTGGCAGCGTTGACCTCGAGGTGGTTTTGGCGCCTGACGCAATGGCTGGTCTCGAAACAGATTCTGAGTTCATGCAATACGTGTCCAGCTGAGCCTGTAAAATGACGTTATATTTTGTTTAAAGCTTTAAAGGAAGAGGAAAAAAGATAGGATGTGGGTGAATGTTGGGAGGATTGGTCGCATCGAAAATTTTCTTTAAGGGAGATTTTTCGGTGTGATCCGAGTATGGGATAATATATTACGTGTCAGTATTTAAATAGTAGAATATGTGTGCTAAAATGTTAATAATTTAAAAAATAAAATTTACACTGTTTATATAAAAACACGTAATTTATCACGCGCGTTCTAGTCACATTGTAAAATTTCTCGCTGATCAAAGAATGAAATTCGATCAGTAGTCTCCAATGACCGTTGGATTACTACGGGGCCCTGGGTGCTGATGTGGGATTGGGTTGAACGGGGGTGATTAATCTGGTCTGGAAGAACAAAAGGGGGGAATGTACTGCTGTCTATTTGTGAATTTCTTTTTATTTGCAATATAAGTATTTTCTTATGTCATTTTAGATGTGTATTAATTTTCTTTACAATTTTTAACTCTTTTTTCCCTTCAAGACCTACATATATCCCAAAGTACGATAGTCAACTAGGATAAAGACGAGCATATTATCTCTGTGGCATCAATCATTGACTGATACATTTTATAAACGTAACTTTTCTTAATTTTGTTGTTATAAACTTATTATGTGTCAATCAGTAAACCAGTTTATAGTCTAACCTTAGATGTAGGAGGGTGTATTCAATTGAGAATTTGAGAGATTTTAATGGATTTATAAATCCATATATTTTTATGGAGTTTAATTGATTTGTAGAGATTCCATGTAAAATTTTGATTCAATTCCCTCGAAATCTCTTGGGGAGAATTGAGATTTGTGGATGCTCAAAATACACTACGAAATCTCTCCAATTCCCTCTAATTCCTCAACTTTATCAAATTCTTTAAAATCAAATTCTAATTGAATACACCTGTAATGTGATAAACTTCTTTAAAATCCTAATTGAATACACCCGGATTTCTAAGGATTTTCATAAACTATCTTAAAATCCTGATTGAATACACATTAAATTTCAGAGAATCACTTAAATTCCTGATTGAATACCCATTGATTCATTAAAAGAATTAAAATCCCTCAAAATCTCAATTGAATACACCGAGTCCAATGTTTGGGCCGCATTGATGTTAAGTTTCTTCACCGAGTCCAGTAAGAATACGACGTCGCATCAATCTCGCTGCTTTTAAAATTCTTACATCCCAAGATCTCAAGCTTTTTCAGCCTTCGTCTCAACTTCTCGACTGCCGGAAACTGGAGTTGGACCTCAGCAGCAACTCCATCTCGGCTGAATCAAACGCCTTCCCTGCCGCCGCGTCGCCAGATCCCGACCGTACTGAACCTCAGACGATGAGCAGAACCCGGATTCTCAGAAACCCGATTGTATTCGTATTCGGGTTCGTGTCGATTTCTTGTTTCTTAATCCTCACAATCTCAATCCTGCGGCTTCCAGATATCCCGCTCGGACCATACGCCGCCACAAAAACCAGCCGAAAAGCTTCACAAAACGACAAATTACCGATCGGGAAATTCGGAGAAATGACGCTCGAAATGCTGCCGGAAGATCTTCCCTTCACCGTGTTCCTCCCTTCGGAGAGAGCCTTCGCGCGCGATCTGCGGCTGAGATGGAAGGATAGCTTGTCGCCGGAGAAGATGAACGACACGTACGCGATAATTTCGCGAGTGCTGGGGTTCTCGACGGTGCCGAGGAGTATTGCTTCGGACAGTGTGCCGATTGGGAAGGAGCTGTCGTACGATTCGATATCTGGGTTTACGCTGTGGTTGTCAAAGGAGGAGGACGGGGCGGTGATGGTGAACGGAGTTCGGTCGGAGAGGGTGGATGTGAGGAGGAAGGCGAGCGTGGTGCATGTTATGGATGGGGTTGTCATGGATGCCGAGTTCCAGCAAGCGGTTCAGACTGAAGAAGAAGACTGAGTGAAAGAGAGAAAAAAAAACTAACATCTGCAAATTAACATCATGTTTTAACTTCAAATCCTGTACCCTCCAAAAATTACTCAGAGAAACATATGAATTTGATTTTGTAGTTGTTTCGACTTAATTCGATAACGTAATTATTTTCTATTGATGTTCTCGGATTGAGAAACATTCAAAATCAAATCGTAATGTAATACCCCTATAGTTTTTAAGCACTGGTTGTCTCGTAAACGCACGAGAAATCATGAATCTGAATACTTCAAACGCTATGCGTTTGGAAATAAATGAACGGAAAATCAAGGATCGATATCTCGGTTTCAATTTCATTAGGTTACTAACACGGATGAAACAAGGCGTCAACAAAGGAAAAAGAAAGAAGGAAAGCAGCGGAAATTTTAGAATACAAGACGAGTATCTCCATCATCGCTCGAGAACCCGGAAATCATATGTTCGAAAGGAAGTGAGCAGCGTCTGGGGCATAGCTAGAGATTAGGTTGATTGCTAATGAGGCATGTCCTACGCATCCCTCCAAATCAAACTCGGAATCCATCAAGCGCATCAGTTATCTTCTTCCAACGATGATGCCGCTCAAAAGTCCGAGCCGAACTTAATACTTGTAGCTTCCAGCGGCAGGTGATACAGCGACTTGTTTAGAGTCTTCCGCCTTTTCGTGCTCCTTATTGTGCATCTGAAATAATCCAAAATTTTCACAATAAAGTCGTAATGAGCAGACAAAGAATGATGTCGTCTCTTGTATTAATGTAAAAGAGGAATCCTAATAATAAGGTAATACATTCATGGAAATGCATCTCACCTTGTTGTTGATCAAGTTGTGAAGAGCGATGACACTTCGGATGAGGGATGAAAGATAAATAACCAACATCATATCATTTGTTTTCACTGCACATGACAACAAGAACATGAACTCTCTAACAAAAGAAGCATTTGCACAAAGAACAAATCTAACCAAAAAGCGGTTTATGCGAAAGGTTGGTTACCGGAAAAGGCCTTGACCAAATCAGAAACATTAAGATTTGGAAGTAGATTGAACACATCCTGCAAGAATTTTGACTAGTGAAATAAGAAAAAGTACCAAGTTTGACAGTGAAATTGTCAATAGGCGGCAAATATATAGAAGAACCATTTTTCATTGTGGAGCTACAAAAGTTAGATATAGATCAAACTTGCACCAAAACCTCATAAAAGATGTTGAGATATCAGATTATGGCTTGTAATATGTATATGGTAAGCCAAAGCCAGACCTGTAGGTGGTACAATATCTCGTGGTTTAATGGGAGCTTGCCATCAATAACAAGGTCGAGATAACCCCGAATCTCTTTAAGTCTTGCTTCCAATCCCTTCAAACCTGTGAGTTTCCCTGTAACCTGTACAAGGATAGGATACTAAGTTTTTTGTATTGCCTGTTATACTCATAAGAAACTCTAATCATTTCAACAACATACACCGGTCCGCACACATCCATATTCACAGACATGCATGTCTGTTTGTGAGTGAATAAAAAGAGAAAATGCTAAATGAAAATCTAATAAAACCGAACCTCTGTTGCAAGAGTGCTGATGGTTGTATCCTTTACGTCTCTAAGCAAGTGTTCCACTCCTGTTAAAGGGAAAAATGGTAAATAAAAACCATACGCAGGATCAAATTGACACCCACCAACACACAAAGGAAAGCAAAAATTAAAATGTGAATGCCATAAGTAAGAAGTCATTCCAATCAATGTTAAAATAAAGGAGGGCATACCAATTTCCTCAACTTCATGGGCAGCAATTTCAGAAGGCACATGAACAAACACCTTCTGACTTTTCTGGGTAGCATTCTGTACCCATACCGAAATGTTAATTCAAGTTTGTAGCATTCAAACCAGATTTCAAGTTAAGAAAAGCAATGTAAAAAAATTGTGATTCTACCTCTTTAACCTCTTCAACAGCACAGTAAGCTTTTGTGGGTATTCCCAGCTCCTTAGGTTGGACATCTATAATGACCAAGACAGGATTTGGAACATAGCTGAAAATCAAAAGGAAAACATGATATAGGGGGAAAAAAAGATAAATATTAACGAAAGTATAAGAAAGGGAAGTATGTGCCTGTAGATGGATGCTAAATTTAATAATGTTCCGCCACGATAGAGATAAAAAAGTAAATAAGTATGCCAGAATATTTCAACTGTTTTATTAAATGCAACCTACAGGTATAGTGCTTCTTCATAACCAACCATCAATAGTTTACAGATAACTGATGCACAACCTCAAAAATTTCCATAATCTCAGCCATCTTAGTTACTGTTTTTACCAAACTTCAAGTTACACCAACAAAATGGTATAACACAATGAGGAGTAAAGAGATAAAAAAGAAGGGGAGAACCAGAAGAAGTGCCCTTTTGCTTCTTCTAGTTTTAGTCAATGGAGGACTTAGTTTCTCCAATCTCAGTGTGAGCAATATGAACCTTACACGTCTCAGTTTATCTCCATGAAGTCCCTCAAATTAATTTTGTTGACCAGACTTGTTATAACTTATAGGAAGCATTCATGATATTCATAGCCTAATGGAATCTCAGGTCCAAGTAGCACTGTTTGCATAGAGCTGATAAACTTACTCATTAAATAAACCGTGAATGTCCAAGTCATTTTCTCGCAATTTGGGACCTGTGCTGTACCATCCCACAACATGCTCCTTAGCTGGAAAAAATTATGTGTCAATCTTTTCATCATAACATATAATACATGTATTGGAAATAAGAGATATATTCTTGACTAGTACCATTTATTCTCTTCGCCATGGAATACATGGCTTCGTGGTAGTTGTGATCAAGAAACCAGATACTTGGGTCCTTGTCATCTTCTTCAAACGGCACTGTGAATAGAAATTCATGTATTACATGCGTTAAAAGTAATGTGCTTGAACTCGAAACATAAAAGGTTTTAGAATAAAAATTATAAAATAAAACATGGAAAGGCAAAATAAGAAATCTTTTAGTTAATAAGAGCACAAACCAAACTAACAAGTTAAATTTAAGGGTACAAGCATGTAATTCGAGGCTGACGCTACATCACAATCTCTCTGAAAACCAATAAGCAATACTCGAGGTCAAAACAGTACAAGAACTAGCAACGAAGGAACCTACAATGCAATAGGAAGCTGAAATAGAAAGCATATCGTGCCGTACATACACTAATACATCTCCAGATTGCACGGGTCTACGCATTCGGAAAGCAAATAAAGCACAAATATTTGCACATTTATGCTTCAAAGACATCGGTACCTCCGACTTCAAACCGATATGAATTATCAAATTCATTACTTTTACCTTTTCTACATCTAAATTTTGAAACTTGATCTAAATTACGTGAGTACTAATTCATATATCAGCATACAAATGCAAGATAAATTTGTTCAGCCAATTTAATTTCAAGCTCAAAGCAGCAAATATATAGAGCCTAAAGACCAATTTTCTCACTGAGCAAACAATAATTCACCACAGCCGGAGCAAAATTCAAATTCAAAACTTCCTTAATCAGATAAAAAAAAATCGAAAATTCAATAAAATTATTTAAAAATAAATAAAAGCAAACGAGATCCACACAGAGCCGAGAAGCAGAAGGAGTAAAAGAGCGAGAATTAAACGAACCGGCGTAGCTGTTGGTTACGTCGACGGTGCCCTTGAACGACGAGCCGAGCAGAACTCCGACGACGCGCTTGCGACTGTCTTTGGCGACCCTGTTGTAGTTGTCGACGATGCTGAGCAGAACCAGCGGGTGAACTATCACCTTCTCGATCGGCCTCGACGAGATTTGCTGCGTTTTGATCACATCCATTGCTGGATATCTTCTGCTTTCTCTGAATTTTCCTGCTTTTTTGCGGTAATTTTTGAGTTAGCTTCTTCTGCAGGAAACCTCTCGCTCTATAATTTGTCTGTAAAAAGCTCCGTGCTTGCTCGCCTGGTGTTCTCTTTCCTTCCGGTTTTCTTCGCTTCTGGAGCAATGAGTTGGGCCAAAAAGCCCATGTTGTGACAATTGAGCCCAAGATTCATGGGCTTTATTACGGTAAACTACATTGCTTTTGGGTCTTTCGCAAATTGTTTCTCTTTTTTTTTGGGCTTTTGGCTAAAGTGATGTTGAAATACAAATGATTCGATTATAAAATAGTCACTTTCTATTATTAGTCTCAGGTCTTGTGAAAATCAAAATTAAAATGTCGAATATATTATGTCGAAAATATATAGACTAATTTCAACGACACAAAGATGAGATATCGACGACATGCTAAAAACTAATCATTTTAGCCGGAAGCCTTAATTTTTTTTCTTTCATGTTATTGTTTCGGCCCTGACACTTGTATCAAAGTACTCATGCGCGAAATTCTTACGTCCCACAATCGGATTAGGTAGATTGTCCAACCCATTTACAAAAGAGCGGAACCTTTGCAATGAAGTTTGTACCTACATGAGTAGAGGTTCTTACGTCCGCCCGGGCATATGGGGCATAAGCAAGGCGCACGGGAAGAGTATTTGGGTGAGCCAAGGTGAGCAAATTAAACATGGGGACTCCAGGTTTAAGAGTATGGTTGTATGGCCTTTTTAGGCCATATCCATAATTCCTCTTGCATAAGGCCATATCTGTAATTCCAGTTGTAAGTGGTTCGGACCACCTAGAGTGTTCTTCAATCGTATGAATAAATGATGATGATTTTCGCACGCATTATTTAGTCTCTCACGTACTTCTCTTTGTTTTTTTATCATTGAATTAAATGAATATGTTCGGGCAGGAATATCGTCTGTGGGCATTCCTAGCTCGAGCACACAACTCCCCGCGGAGTGGGCACTTTGGTTGACTGTCGGGTTCTTACTTTGTTTGTCGGGCTGCAAGAAGAAGACAGGGTTAATTCTGAAATGTGCCTTTGTCGGGCCTTAAGTATAGGCCGTGAGGCTCGCAGTCAAAACTAACTGAAGTGCTAAGGCGTGCCACTGTCATCTTAATATGGCAGATGTGAAAAGAATGGATTTAAGTCGATTACTTGCACCCCAAGTTATTCTAACTTCTCATTATCAAAGGATTGTCGTGGATGTGTTAAGTCCACATTAGATTCTTTTCTATGCCTTGAGATCAAGGACTTTTGTATATCTTGTATGGTAAATGGGCAGAGGTCTAGGTCTAATCACGACATTAAGTGGATCCACTTTTAAGATAGTGAAACCCTTTAATTAAAACCAGATCTCAGAGTAAGCTGAACTTTGGATCATTAAAAGACCTAAAATGATTTGAATACATACTAGGGAATTCATTACAACGCTAGATCTATTAAGTAAAAGACAAAATAAAGGGAATCGAGCAAGATTGAACCTTGTCGGGCAAGGCTGGACCTTTCGCCGTTTCTTTTCTTTGCCACTACAGGGGTCTGAGGGTTTCAAGGGAGAATGGATGACAAATAAAGTTACAAGAGAAATCGATACTACTTGATGAGCAGCAAAGCTATTAAACTAGACAAAAGATGGCTTTTGTGAGAGCTGATCCTGAAAATGATTGAGGTTGGGGGCTGACTATAGCTTCATATGCAAATCTGGTTTGAGCAGAGTTTGTGTATTTATTTGTTTGATTGATTGAATGTCCTTCTCTAGGCCCTCTTCCTCCTTTTATAGGCGAATTAGCCTAACTGCTTGCAGCTTGATTCCTGCCCGAAAATAGATGAGGGGTAGTGACTCATCAGTAATTTACGTACTCTGCCATTCAGAAATGCTTTTGGGCTAAGAGTAGGTTGATTTCCATCAAGTGTCACTACTTTCAAGCCACTAGCCTTTGCATTAAATGTGGAATCATCATTTTGCCTTGGGTTGGGCAAATGGGTTTGATGTTGGGCTTTCGGGCAGAGTCATGCCTTCTTGGTTATTGTTGGGCTTCTGTTCCTTCGGCCCAAAGTTCAAATATTAACCCAAACAGAATCAAATGAATGGACAAGATTAAATAGGGGTGTGTGAGAAGTTAAAAAAGTGCGTGTTTATAATTTCCCTAAATAAAATGACAGATAGTATATACATCAATTTCACTCTTTGAAATGTTATGGGTAAATAAGAAGTAAACAAGTTGCATACACTCCCCTTTAATTTGAACTAGAAGAGTCATACTTCTCGTTTCAATATTGAAATACGTTTTAAGCTCGAATATCCCTCTTGTTAAATTACTCCCATGCTATCACTATTTATTATTACAACTTCCAAAACTACTCTCAATGTATGAGATTCCAAAACCGGCCTTAGAGCTTTAAGTTATTCATGAATGGCCAATATTGCTAAACGACAATATTATATTTTAATCTAATTCAAATTGTGAAGAGAGAATTCAAACTCGAGTGCATAAGAGAGAATACATCCGATAAAACAATGTAAATACGCTCAGATCCGCATGAAAGAGCAGTTTTAGAATCTCCAAATGAAATTTAAGAATAGTTTTGGTAGTTGCCAAGGGAGCATTTTTGCTCACCACCATTTAGTGTGGTGTATGCTCACCACCCCAGTTATCACCGTTAGATGAATTTAAATTTCGAGATTCGTGTAGTGGATAAACACAAATCTCAATATTCAAACTCATCTAACGGTGATAAATAAGGTGGTGAGCATACACCACACTAAATATTGGTGAGCAAAAATGCACTCTTACTTAATAAGGATAAAATGAGGCTGTGGGCAAGTGGGGAAGCGGACCCAAGGTAAGTAAAAGGTATATGAGTCATATGACCAAGGCCAAGTGTAGCAATTCCATTCACAATTTTGCAGCCCAAAGAAACATTTCTCATGTGGCCAAGAGGAAGTTCCGATTTCCAAGCCATTCATACAAACAAGAAACCCAACAGAGTAAATCACAGAGAAATTAATAACAACAAGAAAGTGCACATGCAGAGAAGAATGTCCAAGAATTTCCAATATTTTAATTCACCAACTCAAATTAGCGTCAATACTGCGTAAACTTTTCAACCTCTATCTCTCCCTCCTTACCTTTCTGTTCACCCTTCATGCCAGCTGCTAAACCCTAAATTCTACAAATGGCAACCATGGCTACTACTACTAGCTAGCTAGCTGGAGCTTCTATTTTTCTTTCATTTTCTCATAAATTTGAAGCATGTAAATTAATGGAAACTTAAGCGCAGATCCAAAGGTGGAAGGTCCATTTCTGTCCCAACAGTGCAAGTAAAAGCTGATGCCTCCTTGCAATATTCGTTTGCATGAAATCTCAGCTTCTCTCCTTCAGATTCGTTTAAAGAGTTTATCGGGAAAAGTTGAAGGGTCTCAATCACTCTCGCCGGCTCCGAAACCTGATTTATTTCTGCAATGAACGGAACATAAAACCACGATATCAGCAAAGAAAAATATTAACTGAGAGTTTGAACACTCATGATTAGATGTGCGGCCAAGACTTCCGGTGCATACTAGAAAACCCTGAAGTGAAGAACATCAAAAAAGATAAAATTTTAACAGCTAATGATTAATTAACGTACGTTTTGGAGACGGTTTGTTCTCCTGATCTCGACGAATGATATCCTTGTCATCAATAGAAACTTTACGCCGCTTTTGTCTTTCTCTGGCTTTGTGATTCTGAAACCAGTAAAAGACGTTCTTGCTCTCGATCTTTCCATAAAAGCTTAGCTGAGAGGAGATTTTCTGAATCTGATCAGTGCTCGGCGTTCGGAGTCCAGACCTAAACAGGTCAGTCAGCACTTTAACCTGTTCAATAGTTGGATTCCAACGCCCGCACTTGGTTCCACTATTACCATTACCACCGTCACCACCACTGCGAAAACTCGATGCTTTAATGCAAAACCCTGACATGCCATCGTCCATATTTCAGCTTCAAATGGCTAGAAGCAAAACCAGTCTTTGCTGCTGCCTCAGGAACTTCCTTTTTCTGAGCCTCTACGCTCAAAACAGTGTGAACCCGTGTGCATATATAATACCCTAAAGTGGATCCATTGGTTTTTTTTTTTTTTTTTAATTTTTTTGCGCTACATCTTTTATTGTTTAAAGGTTTTTGATTTATTGAAATCAGCACTTTGTTTATACATTTGTCTCCGTTGTTTTTAGGGAATTTGAGATTGAATAATTATGTGGATTTGTTCGGTTTTAATTATCTTTTCCCGGTTTTTTGTGCTGACAGAGAGAAATTAGAAATAGAGGGACATGCGCGAAAGCTGCCAATGTTCAACATTGGTCGGCGAGCAGACAAGATGAAAGTTTTCACTAAAATATCATTTTAGGGTTTGTACTTTGTATATATTTCTTGAGTTCATATGCACAGTGTAGATTTTTTCGGTTTTTTGTGCTTTTCAATTTTATAGTTCTCATGCTATGGAACAGTACATAAGAGCAAGTTTGAAAGTGCTTTAAAAAAAATAAATGAAAACTAATGAAAATAACTTGAAAATTTTAAGTTTTAACGATAAAGACAAAATAAAGGGTAAAGTGAATAGTACCAAGATTGACTTTTTAGTGTAAAAATGTGATTTTTCGTTAAAGTGAATAATACCAAGAGGTTTTTGTTAAAGTTCCCAAAAAATAATCGTTTTGGAATAACACTTATTATGTATGTGCTTTTTTTTAGCAAGTATTTTAAGTGTTTTTAAAAAACGCTTGCATATGTTTCTTAAATATTTCGTCCTATTTCTTGGCCGAAGTACCTTTTAAAGAATCATTTTCAAACAATCCACAATTAATATAGTAAGTCCAAGATAATTAAGACATGTGAGTAAGGCCAAGCATCATAGTTAATTTAGTTGGTGTCTGGTAAAGGTCATATACACTTTGTCTGATTTGGATTGGACGGTTTTGATCGCAGCAGACTGACAAAGATACAGAGTTAGGTTGACCCTAAAGACTGATCACAGCTCAGTCAAATAGGGTGGGGAAATCGTAAACCTCCTTTTAAGGATGTGCAGAGTGGGAACATAAACAAAGCGACGATAAAGCCACCAAAAATTGAAGTTTAGGAGGGACAGACAACTCATGACCAGCCAAAAAGGTAGAAGAGAAGAGGAGACATATTGGATTTTGTTATGTCATGTGCCTCCTGTCATAAGCAACTACATCCCCCTTTTTCCAGTCACTTGGTTTGCTTCATCTTTTGCTTTAGGGTTCGAAATATATATTGAAAATTTTAGAAACGCACTTCTCATTTGATAGCAGGCTATCGAATTCTGGGAGTGATCAAAAGTGTAGGTGAAGTTTTGTACTTTAGGGTTTGTCCCTACACGGGGATTATGTTGAATGAGAAGGTTTGAACAATGGTTATAAGCATGAAATATACGCCATGAGATTTGCATGCTATTTATTTTTTTATTTGGAGTTTCTAAGTTTGAACTTTCAAGAAGAAAAGAGGAACTGATTTACGTAACACATGTTATTCTTTTTTTGCGAATGAACATATATAAGTTTCATTGATAAACGAGTGCACGACAAAGTGTAGATCAAAGAAACCCTAGCTAGTAGCTAGAGGAGGGTTTTGAAAATAAGCGGATCAATCAATTCTAAGAGGAGCAAATAGACATAACCATGAGCAACTAATTAATCAAACAAAGCCAATAATCAAATAGAATGAATCTTATCATGGAGTGTATGCATGCTATTAATCTTATCAAATTTTGTATTTTTTTCTTTTTTCATTTTTTTTTTTTTTTTTTTTGCAAAAAAAGAATATTCAAACTCGAGATCTATTTCAATAAGTAAAAATAAATAAATAAATAAAAGTTAAACCAGGAACGGTAATATTTAGAACCTTATTGATTACTTCAAAACGAGGATAATGGTTCATGATCCATTTAATTCAGACGTTTGTGACAAAATCCCAAGAAAAGTCTTCGAGCATGCATGGTTTGATCTCTCAAGATTTTGAATAGTATATAATATATGATTTGGTAATTGCTAGTCAAGATCGAAGAGCAGTGTGGCCAAATTGTGTTGCGCACTTTCAACAATTCCCGATGATGTTCGCATTCACGAGTAAAATATTTGTCTGTTTGTACTTGGCACAATAGTTTGCTGACTGCTGTCTGTGAATGTGGTCTTCTATCTAACTCCTAGGACTCTTTAATTAATTAGTGCCAAACGAAGTAATCTAGTTCATTAGTGGATAGGCTATGCAGGTAACAGGTCAGTGAGTGATGACTGTGATAATATATATGATCATCAGGATATATACCAAATTTGGATAGATCATGGGTTTATTTAATTTATTTAATCCTGGTAATACCGCACTAGGATTTTTGCTTGGCATAAGCACTAGGTTCGCATTTGGCTGGGTAAGTGCCAACCCACGATCATCGTCATCTCGAACATGTCTCCTTTGGAAGCAACTTTTGCCCCTCTTTCTGCTTATGCAGATGAATAATATTTGCTAGAACAGAGAGTTCCTAACCTAGGTAATGGTTAGACGAGTTCAAAATCTCTTTTAAACTTTTATACTAGACTTGTATTTGTCAAAATATTTTATTCTTTATAATCATGCACATGCATTGGCGGAATCAGAATTTTATATACAGAGTGATGGTTGCGTGATGATATAGAATGAACTATTTTGGGTCAAAAGGAACCCAAAGTCACTCATAACTTTTTTACGTCAGACAACACTTCACATCCTTACATAAAATATATTCAATTGCCCATGACATCTTTTGAGTCTAATATGTAGACAATTCTTAATAGGTGAGACGTGAACCTGTACAATCTTGACTATGATACCATGTTTGAATGAAAATATCCAATGCAAAATCATATAGCGACGGGTGGAGAAGCTTAAAACTTTTTAAGATCGTATACTAAACTTTCATCCTTCTATGTGACATTCTCATGCTCTCTCAACAGATTTAGTGTTTAAAGAACATGATTATCTTAAGGAACGCATGCTTCTCGATCAAAGCATTTCACTAACAACATTTGACTGAAAAACCCAACTTCCAAATTTTAGAACAAAACATTTGAAACTAAGCCAGTATTGTTAACCATAATGAGAGTTAACTTGGAAGGGTGAGGTTGGTAAAAGTGCCACGGTGTTCTGTTTGTCTTTTGTGTTTGTCCATCTATCTAATCTATCTACAAAGCTATAAACCCTAAATATAAACCTTTTGATACAATGTTTCTGGAAAAATAGTCGGGAAGGTGTTTATGTTATGGTGAATGTGAGATTCGAGAAGTCATAAGCTAGAATTAGGGCACGCGTAAAATATAGGCCGTCCCCTAAAAATCTTGCCTTCTTTTCTACTTTCTTGTCTTCCATTTTTGCTGCTGCAGTGGAAGCTTCACCGCCATCATCCCAGACAAAAAGGCCAAAAGCCAACCCCACTCATATCAAACCCTTATTTTTTGTATTTAAGGATATTAGAGAAGGGTTTGGATTCCATCCAGATCCAAATTGTCAAAATCCTAGGAATCCTCATATCTTAGTCATTCACTGTACATCATGCAGTCAGAAATTATTTGAATTTTTTTTATTTAAAATTAAACACAAATAATACTTAACGAAAACTAACTACACGATGTACGATAAATGACTAAAATGTGAGGATCCCTAGAATCCCCACAAAAAGGATCTCCATTAGAGAATATGATTTTGGGGGGAAAAGGAACCAATCATATATACTAGTTGCCTGCTACCTGACATCTCATGAATGGCAAAAGGCCAAAATCATTAGACTATTAGGTTTCAAGTTAACCCACTAACATAATTTTGGTTGTTATCAATTATGATCATGCATATGCACAAGTATTGCTCTGGTGATTAGAGTCATTTTCTTCAATCTATTATGTCACGAGTTTAAATCATAGTGGAAATTAAAATTGCTTGTATTCAAAGGGAAAAAAATTCCATATATATGTGATTTAGTTAGTTTCTGTTAATTGTATGAGGATGTGTTATATTTACCCATCGCAAAAATATTCATTCATAACTCAGCTTACTCTAACCACCTTCTCTTTCCCAAAACAATCCTAGATCTGAAAGCCTCCTAGCCGCCGCCCCTTGCTATGACTTTGGGTTGGCAGCAGCCCGCCTCTTACCTTTTTCTAGCCCTCTCCCCTCTTCCCATCCCGTTCCCACCCTCTGCGTCTTCCCTCTCTCCCCACTCTGTCATGCGACTCCTCCTTCTCTTTCCCTTCTCCCTGTGATTCCATCATCCCTTCCACGTGCCTCAATTCCTTCCCCTCCCTTTCACGTGCCTCGATTTCCTCCCCTTTCTTTCCCTTAGGGGTGGGCACTTGAAACCGAAAACCGAAACCGAAACACGAACCAAATCGGATCGCACCGAACGGTTTGGTTTTGCGGTTTTGAAACCAAACCACATTGTAGGAAACGGTTTGGTTTTAGTTTTGGCTTTTGAAAACCGCACCGAAACCGAAACCGAAACCGCACTTCAAATTATATGTCATGTTTTAATTAGTTGTTTGTTAGAGTCCATACATTTAGTATGTACATGTCATAATAATGATTATTTTTTCCTTATATCCCTCATCAAGGTTGGCATCTCAATGTTTCTTTACAGGAAAAGATGAAAACTTTGTCACAGTTATATCCCTCATAACCCTAATTTTCAAGTTCAGAATGATAGCCTATATAATATATTAATCAGAAATGCAAATGAAAACTCAAAAGGAACAATGAGCATCAAATAAGAGTAGTCATAGAAGGAGAGATACAAGACCGAATCTCTAATCAAGTAATAAGCTGCAGCACTTCATTTGGGTACTTTTTCCTGCTCACCGAGTTTATCACATGTGCAAGAGTTTATCATCAGTGCAATTAGCTAGCTAGAGTAAAGAAAAGAATTCTCATGTGGGTGGTTAATTAATGTATGTGTGGAAAATGAGACAGTGGTATGGGTAGATAAGTATAAATTTTAAATTGTAGATTTTTTTTCTAAAAAACCAAACTGAAACCGTTTGAAACCGCACCGAACCGAACCAAACAGTTTGGTTTCATTTCGGTTTTGACTTCAAAACCGCACCAAACCGCACCGCAAAAAGTTGTGGTTTCGGGTTTCACTCAAAACCGCACCGAACCAAACCGTGCCCACCCCTCCCCATTTCTCTCATGTTTTCTCAACCCTTCTCTTTCGATTTTTCCCCTCTTACTGGCTGTTATTTTATCGATCTCTCGCACGATGGTAGAGTGCCCCATCTCTCCAAAGATGGTGGCCTGCCCATCTCTGCTCAAATGGTAGTGCACCTCAATCCCCTATTGTCGGTGGTTGTGGGCTTGAGAAACATTTCATTCGGCAACTTGATTTCCCCACTTTTGGTTATTGTCTAGTTTCAGCCTATTTCTTGCTATTGTGCACCAGATTTCTAATAGCTATAAATGAACCTCAATTCACTAACCCATAATACAGATACAGCCCTCAAGACTCTCTTTTGCCGTCATTTTGCATGTTTTTAATTGAGAAGTTCGACTGAGCTCTTGTGTACGCTGCCTGTCACGAGATCGGATTGTCGCTCATTCAATTGAAGGTGTGCAAAACCAAATACTTGGGTTCGGCGCGATGCTTTGCCCTGCCTCCTTTAATTCTGAATTCATGTCCTACTTCGCCGACATTGGAATTATGTTCTTGCTGGTTCCAAGGTAGCTGTGAGCAGTAGCGGATCCAGAATTTTAAACTCGGAGGCCCCAATAATAAAGATCAAAAAAATAATAGACAAAAATAACATTGAAAAGTTTAATTATAACATTGGAGTTTTATTCTCGGGTCTCTTTCAAGATTATTCAAATAGAGGGTGCTATTGGCTTTGGTGAAAAATCTTTCCATGTTTCTTATTTCTACATTACACAATTGATTAAAAAAAACACAAAACATATACCAATTAACCAATAAACAAAAATTCCATCTAAATTCCAATAATCACATGAGTATACAAACATAAAACATATTAATAATCATATCAAATAATTGATTATAAACCTCCATCAATATCTAATATAATTTAATTGAGATTAGATTAGAATACTAAAAAACTTGCTTGAATTTTGAACCAAATGGTGGTGGTGTGGAGATTTGAAACTAATTGAGGTATGATATTGGAGTAAAATTTAAATATGGGATCGGGTAGGATTTGGAATTTTAGGGTTTTGAAAATTAGGGAATTGGGGATTGGGTGAATATGTGTAAATCAAGGCAATGGGATGGGGGAAGGGATGGGAAAGAGTGGGACTTGGGGGACGTGCTAGCTGGAAATTTAAAACAAAATATACACTAGCGGCTACATTTTGTATATTGTTTTAATTAAAAAAAAAATTTAAACAGTTGACCAAAACGAGCGTTTTGGGCCAAGCCTTAAAAAATATAACTTCTTCACGCGGTCGTCTTCTCCGAAGACGCCGCCACTCAACCGCTGCAGCTTGCACACACATGTCTTCCTCCTCGAGTGCGAGGGGTCCCTGAAAAATTTCAAGCAACGATTCAGGGTTGCCGAGGGGTCCTGGTACCTCCCAGGCCCCTCTATGGGTCCGCCACTTGCTGTGAGTTTTGGCCGTTCCTTTCGATTTGCAAGTTAATTGGTGATAATTTTCAATTTTGCTTTGGGTTTGATGATATTGTTGATATGTGCTTTAGGTTGTTTTTTATTTGGAGCAATTAAGGGTCTGTATATGGTACGATGTAGGGGTGAGCAATGGTAATTTTACGCTACGAAATTGGTGGTATGATATTGGAGTAAAATTTAAATATGGGATCATGTAGGATTTAGAATTTTAGGGTTTTGAAAATTAGGGAATTGGGGATTGGGTGAATATGTGAAAATCAGGGCAATGGGATGAGGGAAGGGATGGGAAAGCGTGGGACTTGGGGGACGTGCTAGCTGGGAATTTAAAACAAAATATACACTAACGACTACGTTTTGTATATTGTTTTAATTAAAAAAAATTAAAACAGTTGACCAAAACGAGCGTTTTGGGCCAAGCCTTAAAAAAGAAAACTTCTTCACATGATCGTCTTCTCTGAAGATGCCGCCGCTCAACCGTTGCAGCTTGCACACACATGCCTTCCTCCTCGAGTGCGAGGGGTCCCTGAAAATTTTCAAGCAACGATTCAGGGTTGCCGAGGGGTCCTGGGACCTCCCAGGTCCCCCTATGGGTCCGCCACTTGCTGTGAGTTTTGGTTGTTCCTTTCGGTTTGCAAGTTAATTGTTGATAATTTTCAATTTTGCTTTGGGTTTGATGATATTGTTGATATGTGCTTTAGATTGTTTTTTATTTGGAGCAATTAAAGGTCTGTATATGGTACGATGTAGGGGTGAGCAATGGGAATTTTATGCTATGAAATTGGTGGTGTGGGGGGTTGACGACCGCTTCTGGTTTCCGAACAGCTGCAGCAGGTTGTCACTCACCTAGGTTTTGAGGGTTTTCTCTATTAGCCACTTTTTGGCCTCTATTATTTGAGCCCATGTGGGGGCTCTTTTTTTTGTTTTTTTTTTGTTTTTTGCATTGAAACCCTTTTATGTTTTGGTAGGACATATTTGTAAGTTGGGGTGGTTTGGAGAGATTTTTCAATATGTTCGGAAATGGGCAGTACGCAAAGTGTCACTATACAATTAGAAGGACACTTGAAAAAAAATACTACACTCCAATTTCATAATGACATGTGACATACCGTCTCGTATTTCGATCAAACTGAAAAATCTCTCGTATTATGGAGTCTAGGTCTGTTCTTGTACCAAGTTGACCTACAGGCTCCTTCCTCATTGGGAAACTATCACGGAAAGCAGGGCATGTACTATGAACCCAAATACAATCTGCAGACAAACTATGCCCCAAGTCAGCAATGGCATCGTCAAGAAACTAGGCCTCTCGAAGAAAATTAGGAATGCCAAAATTATTTCAAGTCTCCCAGATTTACCAGCGAAGGAGAAGAAATTTACAGAGTGTTGAATATTAGATATGAGCCAGTCAAGAAAGTAGGATTGCGTATTAGGAATTAGGGAACATCCTATTTTGGGTTTGATAAAATAAACTACAACGTCGAAGCTTCCCAAAACGGTACAGAAACAGGGAACGAACCATACAATTAGCTCCAAAAATGATCGTGTTTCTAGCCAGCAGTTAAGGCAGTAGCAAAAAGATTGAACAATCCTACCTATATTTTCAATGAAAAAAAATATTACACCCTTCTCTGCAAACAAAGACCCCGTTCTCACAGGAGGTCATATATCCTTAACACATTACTTTCAAAGGTAGAATTTCATGATTCTGTAAGCGAAGGCATTACAGAACCTGAGCAGCCGTGTTCAATTTTTCGGCTAGGGTGAGCTGTGTCCTTGTTATGCTTGACAAATACAGTAAGAGCAAGTTGTCCTGCAAGCAACAAAACAAAAGTACAAGTTTATGGTCGATGAAACGCTCGCAAAACTGATAACCTAGTAGTAAAATTAGTAACCGGACCATTGAGAACATGTTGAAGAACCATTTTGCATGATTATCTTATAACCGACAACAAGAAGCTGTGAACGCCGGTGATAATAGATAAATAATGTAAATAAATATCCTAAACTGTATCCTACAACAATATGAACAAAAATATATAGTACCTGTAGGCTGTCATTGATAAGCTTATCAAAAGCTGAGGGAGACAGTTTCGGAAGAGATGCAATTGTATCAAAAAGAAATCTCCCTATTGTGTTATCTTGTTCAGCACGGCCTTCCTGAAAACATGATCCGTCATTATACTTAGGGGACAAAAAAGGAAAGAAACTTAAAATGATTAAGCCTCCTTACTCACCACAACGTTGTCAACATATTTGTAAACATCATCAATTAAAGCTAGAAGTCGCTCCATTGAGGCTTCCATTCCTTCCAGATCAGTTGGGAGTTTGTCAACCATTGGGGTCTTTAAAATATCATCTGCAATCATGGAAAAGTATATGAATTCGAATCAGATATGCACCATGCATAAATCTCAAACAATCATATCCAAAAATTAGTAGGAAGCAATGAGTTCGACCAATATACTGAATAAAAGCTCATAAGTGGCAGTATGAAACAAACTTAAATGAAAAAAGCAGCACAGTAGCATTCTTTTTAGACAAAACCCCAAATTCCATCAGCATTGTGAGCTATAACAAATGATACTCGTGTGTGCATTATTATATACACAACATGCAACCATCACAATAAAAAGGTCGTGTATTTGATTTGTTACATCAAGTATAAACTCTTGAGTATTAGGTGTCGTAAGCATCTCAATGCTTCTCAGTGGCCATATCCATATATACCATCCAACAGAAGGGAAATATGACCCAGTGAGTGCGTGCGTGAAAATGGTATATACACTTGTGTGCTAATAGAGAATAACTGCTCCAAAAATGCAATGCTCGACTAACAGAGAGCAAATACCAGTTCATGGAAATGGTAACATCATAAAGCAAATATTTTTGGCTATAGGCCATTGGACAACTGAGACCATAAACAAACTATTCCTTACGGACGAGTAGAACCCCCAATATTTGTTAAAATTTGTAATTCACTTATTCTACTACTCAGAATGACTAGTTCCTTCCAAAACTTAGCGCACGAGTTACTTCTGTTCCATCAAGTCAGAAAACTATAGAGGGAAGATCCAGTGAATATGTTGTGAGTATGAGAACCAATATGGCCCAAATATGATACCACAAACAATAAAAGCTGAGAGTGTTAAACTTACATCCAACTCGCTCAGCTTCAACCATGCGACGATCAAGGGGAATTTCTTGAAACTGAGCTGCAAGTTGATGATCTCCAAGAGACAAATTCACCGAAACATAAGCTTTTATGGTACCCGCTCCATTAACGAATCCAGTATCAACAGTCAAATGAACTGGGTTGGGAGCTTCTCTAGAATAGAATTCATGGAACAATGCGCTACCACCAGTAACTCCAAGACCAGTCGAATACCTACAAGTAATCATGAAGGCACAACAATAAGCATTCCAATCAACTTGAAAGCTTACAAATCTCTATTAGTTATATGTTTAAAATACACTGGCATGAACTTGGAAATTCGCGAAACTATCAATCGGGAGCACTGAGTTCGCGTTCTAACGTGCCCAATGACATACGAGAATGTTCCCCATTCCTTTTATGAATTCGTATTTGGCTATCAAGCTTACGCACTAGTTAAAGTAGAACCCCATGGGACAACCTAGAAGGCTTTATATATTTGGCTACCAAGCTCAGGCACTAGTTACAGGTTCCGCACAGAATTAAACGTAAATTACAGAGACGAAGCAACATTCCACCAGAATGAATATCATTATTAAACACGAAATCATTCGAATTCGCCAATAAACACTGCATGAAAAAGTTGCACGATAAAACTAAGAAATCTAAAAACAAAAGAAAAGATAGCGACATT
This sequence comes from Malus fusca, assembly GCA_035220775.1. NCBI lineage: Eukaryota > Viridiplantae > Streptophyta > Magnoliopsida > Rosales > Rosaceae > Malus > Malus fusca. Next base: position 29,826,272 of record CM069065.1, read on the forward strand.
TACCATCCAACAATGACTTCCTTCGGATTCACCTTCTGGTGGGATATCAACATATTGTGATGGTACTCAATATCTAAAGCTACCTGCAAATTTGACACCGGAAAAAATATCACTAAAATTCTATCGCAATTTTCCCCATTTAACCACAACTTTCTCATCAACCAAAAAGGGGGAAAACCCAAATCACTGAAGACGAACCTGCTCGGCGCTCACATGAGGAACAGCGTAGGAGTTTCTGATGTCGACAGTGCCGTCAGGCAGGACGGAGCCGAGGAGCGTGCCGATGACGCGCTCGGACTGGTCGGGACGCCTAACGTAGCAATCGCAGATGTTGAATATGACGAGAGGATGAACCTTCGCCGACAAGCTCAACGACGGAGACGTGGAGAACTGCAGCACAGTGTGCTCGATCGCCGCCATTCTCTCTCACTGCCGATGGATCTGGTTTTCGCTTTAGGGCTAAAGAGAGTGCAAGCGAGAAAGAGCACGGTGGATGGCACGACCACTAGGGTTTTGAGAGAGAGAGAGGAGAATATTGGAATTTACTTTTAGTTTTACTTTGTGCCACAATAAAAAGCCCAATGGTCACAATAAATGTAATGGATCAAAGTGATCTAATGGGCCTAGCTTGGCCCAAATAGGTTCTAGCTCAAGTAAATCTGGCACAAATCCTTAAATAATCTCCCTACCAAATATCATATTATTGGATTAATTTTGATTGCTAACATCATTTAAGGTATGTTAAAGGGAAGAAGTGGAGCTAACTTCTACATTTTAACTCATTGTGAGGCTTAGCCTCTCCCCCCACCTCCTTAAAGAAGATATCGTTTGTTCAAAAAAAAAAAAAAAAAAAACTTATCACTTCCAATTTTTGTAAGAAATAACGATATTCACTAAAATAACTTTAACCGTGTGTCAAATATGTATACAACCACGAATTTTCTACATAACTGTAAAACACAACAACTCCAAAAGACTAAACTAACAACTAAAAAAAGTCATAACAGCAAAATCTAGCATAGCTCACAACCGAGCTCACATATAGCCCAAAACAACCAAAACCCAAAATGAATCCACGAAAACTACGTCACCAAAAGAGACATTATTTGCTACCACGAAAACTAGAAGTGATGAGTCTCAATGACTCATATTACATATAATATGGGTATAATACTATAATGAAATAATATGACAACGGATAGCAATTTATACATAACAATTTTTCTTTGTACTTGGATTGTCTGCCCTCCCCATTCCATACCCTTCTTATTTTTGTGGTCACCAAAAGAGACAGATGATCCAAGTCCTTTTTTCTTTTTATAACCTGCTCGATGCGTCTAATCAACAAATGTTGGCTTTCACCTTTCATCAATTGGGTGATGCCAGGACCCATTTCCTAGCATGTATGATGTACCACGCGACCATGGTCCAGCTCAATTGAGCAAATCATTGCATGAGCGATTGTGAAATTCGAAGTCATATGTCGCGCATGCTTGATGCCTATGGTATATTTGATGGAGCAGTCTGTGATGTTTTGTTGATAAGTCCGTACAAGGAGGGCCATGACATTATTTCATCAAATTATGAATACTCAGTCACTCGTATGAATTTAATTAAGCTTCCAATATTTTGAAGTTCCTTCGAATAATTATGGCATGTTTACTTAAAACGAGAAAACTTATGGATCAGATTATTAAAAGGTCGGGACTTTAAGACAAAAGAGAGAAGATTGAGAACACTACTCTATGGTCAATTAGTAAATGTATGGTAAATAGGCTTTTTAGCTAAAATTGTCTCTAAAATTGGCATAACTTCTTGTTTTGATATCTAATATTCGAAACTGATAGAAGTGGTCTTTGAGTTTGTTCATCATCAATCATTTTGATCATTTCGTAAACAATCTCCATTAAATAATAACCAAAATAACAAAAATACCATGACTTTTTGTCAAATTATTAGCCCATTGTTTATTAAATTAAGGTATTTTTATAATTTTAAACCTTATTTAACAAAAATTTGCACGAAATGATCAAAACGATTGATGATTGACAAACTCTTACCACTTCTATTGATTTCAAATTTTAAGGACCAAAATGAAAAGTTATGTCAATCTCAAGGATCAAAGTGATAAATTGAACTCGAGATTCTAATGCTCATCATCTACTCTAAGGGAGTAGAGTAGGCTAAGCAATGGCATAGCCAGAAATTATTCGGTGGGTGGGTTAAGCTAAAATTATTAGTCCGAAATCAAAATTTTAATCCTATTTTGCCTACATAAAGATATATAATAGTAAAAACTTGAATGTAGAAATTTGAACCAAAAATTGTATGCTATGTTTTCTAGGTTTCTAGCCTTCAAAGCTTTCAAGTGAATAAAATAAGGAACCATTTGTGATATGAAAATTTTAATTTATTACTATTAAATATAATATTGATTAAAGTTACGAATTTATTTAACATCTATTAGCTCTTATTATTCTTAAAAACAACCTTACTAATAAAAAAAATTCACTTCTAAAGTGAAAAATGACAATTGAAAATCATAAACTAACCCAAAAACTAATATTTTTAAGCTTGAAGAACCAAACTCTCCCTATGCTATAGTCTAGGGGAGCCTTATACTTGGCTCTGCCCTTGGGCTAAGCTTCATATTAGGCTAACCATAATAATATGATTCAATTTCGTCTTTGACAATAATCAAACTTAAAACCGTATACTTACAAATGAAGAGAAATACTAATATACCGTAATATTTAGTGGCAATGTAAATGCAAATGAAACGTGGTTTTGTATATGCCAATCCAATGAATTCTTCTTAAATATGTAATCAAGCTCGAGAGATTTTTCAGCGTGTACCACTCCTTGTCGTGTCACTAAATAAATAGTAAAATATGTGTACTAAAAGATTAATAACTTAAAAATAAAATTTATCACCATTCCTATTAAGAGGCGTAATGTACCACTTTATTCTCACCACAACTAAAGATTTCTCATCAAGCTCAATTAACAAGAAGCCACCACACATCACCGTTGGCTACCTAACTTCAACAACTCCTCACCCTCTCTCTCTCTTATTCAATTCCCAAGTGAATAAAAAACAATCAAATTTTTTTGTTTTCTTGCTAATTGTTTTGTGGTGAAATAAAGGTTGGTGTTATTTCTGAATTGAAAATTACACAAAATTCACAGCCACAGGATACAAAGGAAATGAGCACTCACATCAGACGGACGGGATTGGTGGGGCCTCTCCCTAAAAAAGAAGGAACAGAGGGCCCCTTGATTCTTGACACATCCATCAACACACATGCCTTTTGCTTGCTCATATCACAATAAATTTAACAGCTTAATCCCTTAATTACGTACAAAATACGCTTAAAACAACAAGCATTACAGATGAGAAATAACACAAACTTGATCGAAGATTGGCTTGAAAGACGATCATAAAACCGATTTAAGACGTAATTAACAGTAATCACTTGGACTTGAAAGGGATGGCCCTGATCACAACCACGTGGTACAAAGCTGCAAGTGCTGCCCCAATGAACGGTCCAACCCAGAATATCCACTGCCAACATTATAATTATATACTCAAAAGTTAGAAACAAAAATTCAGAATCCATTAATCCGTTTTTGAAATTGGATAATTAAAAGCGCTTTTGTGGGGAAAGCACTTCCATTTTATAAAAGCAGTTTTGGGATTAGGAGGGCTTACGTGGTCATCCCAGGCATGCTTCTTGTTGTAGATGATGGCAGCGCCGAGACTCCTGGCTGGGTTGATGCCAGTTCCGGTGACGGGGATGGTGGCCAAGTGCACCAAGAACACGGCGAACCCAATTGGCAACGGAGCCAAAATCTGGTCAAAACCCATTCAAAATTCACAGCCAGTTAATCACCAAACCAAATTAAACGCCAACAAAATAATAAAATCAGGAAGTTCAAGCTCAGCTAGGCAAATGATCCAAGACTAGACATGCGTACCGGAACGTGGGAGTCTCTGGCGCTACGCTTAGCGTCAGTGGCGGAGAAAACGGTGTAGACGAGGACAAAGGTGCCGATGATCTCAGCACCAAGTCCTTGACCCTTGGTGTAACCATGGGCAACAGAGTTGGCACCACCGCCCAGCAACTCGAAGGTGGAGCTCTTCTCGAAGCCCTTCACGACGGCGGCACCGGCGATAGCTCCGAGGGTCTGCATAATTATGTAGAACACCGCCCTGGTCAGCGACAGCTTCCTGGCCAAAAACAGCCCGAAAGTCACCGCCGGGTTTATGTGACCACCTGAAATATAAACAATAATCACCACCGTTAATCAAGATTTACTTATAATTAAGAACGGATTAATGACAAGGCTGCGTTTTTGGGGGGGAAATTAATCACCGGAGATGCCGGCGGTGCTGTAGACGAGGGCGAAGATGGTCCCGCCAAAAGCCCAAGCGATGCCCTGAATCCCGACCGTCGTGCACTTCGACTTCGACTTGACGACTCCCATCACCGTCAAGATTGTGATGTAGAGGAACAGGAAAGTGGCGATGAACTCGGCGATCCCGGCCCTGTAAAACGACCATGACGTCAGCTCACCTGGCTCGAACAGTGGAGCCGGCGGCGGCTCCTTGTAGTCTTTCCCTTCGTCCTGGGTCTGAGCCGACGTCCCGATCGGCTGCCTCTCCGAGAACTTGTTCGCTCCCAGCTTAACATCCTCTTCCTTGCCCTCCATTTTCGCTTTAATTACAAGATCGGCAGAGATCGAACTCTTGGTGACTGATGACCGTTGGATCTTTGTGATCTGAGAGTGTGAGTTGGTGTGGGTGTTGAGTGGGTTTACAGAGTGGGAGTATATATAGCACGGCCAACGCCCGTTGGAAGCTGGTGAAGTGAGGGAGGGTGGTGGCGGGACCCAACGGCTCTATTAATTTTGATTTTATTTTATGTTTTCTAATTTTATTTTTATTATCATGTGGCCGACCAATGATATTCTAGCACTTCATTAGCTTTCACGGAAAGTGACGTACTTAAATGCGGTAATGAAAATAAGGGGAAATATAGGTTATTTTCCACGTGGCACGATTGTGTTCGCGTATTGCATGAGATAAAACTGCACCGACCAATCACATCATCAACAGTGTAACAGTGCTTGACACTGTGCGTATTTCAATTGATAACACGAGACAGACCAACGGGTCTATTGTTTGAATTTGGTTTCTTTGACAAAATTTTGGTATCTAACTGTTACTAAAACGTGGGTACGGTTATGTTTCAATCGATTTTGGTCTCAATTCGTGATAAAGATTAGGGTGTGATATCTACACATCTTATTTTACTTCTTACATATCTTTTTAATTTTCGGCATGTCAGATTCGATGAATTGAAGAAGATCAATAAACAAAAATTATCAAAATGTGTGTGAGAAATAAAATATGATGTGTGGATAACACATCTCTAAAGATTAAGCGATAGCAAAGTTGTGCGGTGTAGTTTGCTTTAGTTTGAACTAACTTAAAAGGAGGTAATATTCAAACTACGATTGTGTTGTTTCGATTTACATAAAGATAGAGGTAACGCACATCCAACGAAATTACTTATAATATAATTTGGTTCGGTCTAAAAAGCACATTTTTAGTGTTAAAACAGAATCAAACGCCTAAAATTGATTGGATTCAACTACTTTTGTATATATCCTTCATGTTAATTATCCGTGCACGAGCAAAGTGACTTTTAATTGCTTTTTTTTTTGCTTTTAAAAAGGAGACAAGTTGGTAATTTTGTCATGGTAGTCCATCCATCTAGGAGCTGAGAAAACACATAGAGGCGTTTCAGGCTTCCCGACCACCATCCTATGATTTTCAACACTAAAAATCAAACTTAGAACCTATCATGTAGTATACAGACATGTAATTCATCACAATCTCTAGCAAAATTCGACATCTACAATATTATATAGTTAGGTTAATATTTCAAGTTGTAATATTAGTGAATACACCGTCATTACTGTAACATTCAAACCAAAAAAGAAAAAAGCACACCAATCTCCCGCAAACGATGATGCTGACCGTGATCAATGATAAGTCCGGTGGAGTGCAGATGATCATGTTTGGCTCGTGTTTTTAGTTAAATCCATTTTTGTGCAAGTTGCAAGGTGGCAGTTGGTAAAGAAACCTTCAATCATTTATCTTCTGATGTGTTTGATTCTCTCGATCGATTTAATTATGTTATGTTCATATAAAAATATGAACCCAGCCAAATACTGCAAACACTCACAGACTCTCGAACTGCTCTGCACGCTGACAGCTCCTTCTTCTGCTTAAACAGCATATTAACAAGGCTGTAATGGAATCATGGAATTAAATATGCGCTAAAAATATATAAAAAACTTGTCAATGCATTTGTAATCAAGGACGGAGCTGTATAGGGCTTAATGGGGCATCCGCCCCCACTCAATCTTGTGTGTGTACTTTTGCATTTCAATTCCAACGTTCATTCTAATTAAATTATAAAAAAAATGGTCTAGTAGAAAAAAGATAAGGGGTATCTGCTAGTTTACATACTTGTGACATTAGCACTAACTCTTTCAGTTGCTACTGTCACCGTTGAAAGAGCATTTTTCGCTATGAAATTTCAGAATAATCGATTGAGAAATTGAATGGGAGATCAATGGATGACTGATAACATGATTATTTTTATAGAGAGAGATATTTTATGGTATTTGGTAATGATGTTGTCATGTACCGCTTTCAAACACATGAAAACATATTGAGGAATATTGTAAGATGTTGTATGAAAAACTTTATGGATTAATATATAAGTGTTTTCTACAGTAAATTCTTGAGTTCTTTAATTGTACCTTGTTGTTTGAGGATGTCCCCATTCTTACAAATATCTAGCTTCGCCCTTGTAATGGAGCCCCGTTAGTTTAATTATGTCCTAATCGCAATTCGCATGGGGACTTGATTGTCTACCCTCCCCCATCCTATCCCCTTCTCATCCCCACATATTTATGTGGTCACGGTTAAGTCACGTCGACATTTTATATTGATTTTTTTATAGAAATAATAAGACAAAAAGTAATTGAATATAAAATGTTGACGCGGTTTAACCGTGACCACAAAAATAGAAGATGATGAGAAGGGTATAGGATGGAGAGGGCAGACAATCCAGATCCATTCGCATGACATTTCTGGATAATGAAAAATAATGTTGCATGTCGTTGTTACATTTAATCATCTCCTATTCTTTATGGGATAAATGTTCACTCTATTTTGTCGTGGCCCAGAATTTGTAAGGTACGTGAAATTTTGAGGCAGCACATCGATGGAGCTTGGACGGCCTGGCCCGCCATTATTACGTTTCAAACTCGAATACATTTACAATTTGGAGCGAGCCAGATAAGCGTAGATATGTATATGATTGTATGTAAGTGATGATAGAGAAACATAATTTCGAATCGAAGAAACTACAATAGGATCAAAGTGCTGTTTGGACCACATCTGCACCACGGAAATCGCTAGTCAGCTTCACAAGTGGATTGGTGTGCGAATACTTTTTATTTTTGAAAGACATACTTTGCTTAAGGCTTTGGCTTCACAAGGTGCCATGCCAAGTTTTCTATCATTGACGATGCAATGCTCTAAATTACTCTATTTTACAAGAGGAGATTCGACTTTGTGCAGAAAATGACAATAGTACTACACTGATTAATTGACCTAATTTATGAGATATTTTTCAGTGTGTTCGGAGTATGACGTTATTAAACAATTTGAGAGATACTTAAAAAAAATTCCTCAAATTGTATAATAACACGTGACGTACCGTACTGAAAAATTTATCGTAATTTACATACTTAACCTCGCTACTTGGTTGCATGAAAACTAATGTAGGACAACAATGAGACGAGACAAATATTCTTAATAAAAACCATATAGATAATAGAATGGCTCAATCTTTGAACACATGGTGACAAATCGCTTATATGTATATATATATATATAAACAGATTTACTCCATTAGGATCAGCCATAGGAAGTCTCCCACCAAATTACCAAACAGCGTTAGTAAATCAGTATGATCCTTTTTCTTCCACTTACAGGCAATCGCCAAACCCTTCTGCGAGTTATACCAAAACATCTCCTTATGTCATCAAACCATCCAAAGAGTATCTCTTTAGCATTCATTCGAGTCTACAAAACCTTAAAACACCTGAGGTCATAACCAAAAAGATATTTCCTCCCAATTCTCATTTTCAACCAAGTGAATTCCACAAAACCCTTAACTACTACACCACCATTCTTAATGAGACTTCTTCAGTCACCATCAAACCCATTTATGATAAAGCCCTTGGCAAACAAAACAGAATTTTGTACCATTCTATTACCATAAACAAATTTCTGATTTATATATATATATATAGGCGAGCGCACACACATATATTGATTCTAATAATTATGTAGCTGGAGCCGCCCCTTGGATTAGGGCCATTACTTTGGTCCTTGCTAGTTTGGCAGCACATGATCTTTTCGGTACGCTTGACCAACTAGTCTATAATTTTATTTTGCTGCAATTCAAAAATAAATAAATAAATGAAACAAATGAATTAAATTTCTTATTACAAACGATATTAGAGTAAAAAGAATCCGACAACGACTTATTATGTATGACTTAATACTTAAAAAAAAAACTACAATTAATTGTAAATCGATAGCACACACTATTATATAATATACCAGCATATGGGCACACACAAAGTGTATTAGAAATTTTTTTATTTTTGTTTTTGAAATAGGAGAGAGGAAGAGTGTGATAGAGAATGTGGGAGTGAGAAGTCTTTTTTATTTTTTTTTATTTTTTATTTTTAAATTAGAGATATGTTATGATTACATGTAAGTAAGCATTTGAAAAGAAGAAAAAAAATTTGGTTGTGTGAAATTACATTTATGCCCCATATTTCTTATCTTATTAATGTTTTGTTTTAATTAGATAATTAAACTAGTAATTTCATAAGATTTTAGTTGACAATGAGTGTTTTATTAATTAATAGATATATATACACAATTTTTTTGTCGAGAAAATATAGAAACTCATTAGATAGGAAAATCTCCATTCAAGTTACAACAAATAACCCAATAAAAGCAGAGAATATCCAATAAGCCCAGTTAACAAGAAGACAAATAGAAAACGAAAAGCATAACCCTAACCCCTGTTCATCAAAATGCCGCAACCACTTCACCGGAAATCATAAGAATAGCCGCCCTAGAAAATCAGCTCCGCGTTAAATTTAACAGAAGTATCGGAACACAAAACTTTCAACCTGTAACAAAAAAATATCCCCAACTAAATTCCACCACCAAAGCCATCACCGGAGATTCGTGTTGCTCAGCGTTAAATTTTGTATTGCTCTGATAATCTGTTTATGTCACTTATGCGATTTATGTGGTCTTGTTATCAATGGCTTTATGTCAGCGTACTAGTATTCAGACTGTCGTCTGCCATCTTTGTGATAATTTTTCCTAAAACTCATGTTTGTGGTGGTTGGTTGTGGTAGTCGTATATGGATTTAAAATTATTTGTATCTTGTGCAAACTATCTCCAACTCTAGAAAAATTATGTCCATCTGACACCTCTTGTATTTGGTTGTTATAGTTAATGAAACACTATGCCGCTTCTGTTAAAAAAAAAACCGCGAACTGTTATGTAAATAGTCGTTCGTCTACGTTGTACCGCCTTTTAGATAGGCACAAACTCTTTGGAAGATGGATTAAAGCCGTGACAGAAATATTTATAAAAATGCCGCAACCAAAAAGTGAGATGTTCTGTCATATTCAAATCATCACATAAAAGATGGGAACAAGTGATTAGGTAATTAGCACCTATCAGTCCTAATTTAAAAAGTAATTAACAAAGGTCAAGGATAATTTATTAAATTAACAAAGTCCGATATAATTTAAACAATATTAAAAACTTTGGTTGCAAGCAACAGATTAATGAATTTCCTTCGTGGCAGACATTATAATCAAAGCATGCAATCTAATTCAGTCTCAGGTTACCCTCAAATTTCTTATATAACGCTAACTAGAAACGTTTAAGCGATCTAATATCTAGTTCACTGCTAATTCATACATTCACAAGTGTATACCGTCGCATGCTATCTTGTTCGGTGGCATAAAGGGCTGGTTTGATATTACTGTGTTTTGAAAAAAAAACTGCTTATGCTGTGTTGTAAGAATAAAATCATTTTTGCTACTTCACGTTTTCAGTTTTTTTTTACAAAAAACTGTGAAAATAAGCTGTTTTTAAGTGTTTACCAAACACATTTTTTAGCTTAACTTTTTTTTATATCAACTTTTTATAAAAGCACATCAGTACCAAACCAGTACAAAGTCTCTTGCAGATTCTGACATGGATGTGCAGTTTCAAGTTTTCCACTTTACAGGCCAGCTTTGGCATTTTTTGTGTTAACCTTATCTAAAGATTAGGGTGTATCAGGTCTGGGAGGAGAATGTATTTGGTGCTCTTTTTTAGGTAGCCCTATATATATTCGGCACTTTGTACTTTGCGATGTTCTGTATCGATCCATGGGTCTGGATGCGGTTGATGAATCCGGATCCTCTTTGTGAGAATCTCGAGGATTCGTAAATTATATTCGTTCACTGTATATTGTATGTTTAGAAATTATTTTAAATATTTTTATTTAAAATTAAATATAAACAGTACCTGATAAAAATTGACCGTACAGTAAACAATGAACGGACACGATTTACAGATCCTCAGAATCCTCGAATCCGAAGAGGATCCTGTTGGGCGGTTGATGTACACTGCACTTCGTAAATTTTGTTTCTTTTTTTATCTTCTGATGCCGAAATCACCAATTCAATTCAAGAAGAAGAAGAAGAAAAAAAAAAGAAAAAAATGTTGTAATATTTGGGAAGCGATTATGCGATTAAAGTAAGGGCCGACTTTCACCGCCCATTCCATCATTCTTCTTCTCTCTTTCTCTGTAATGCGCATGGAAATCATATTATTTGAGTTGAAATTAATGACCAGTGACTCCACTGTGGCCACTAGCGCCTGCCTATCGTTGTCGACCATGCAAATTCCACAGGCCTCGCAAAAGGGAATAGGTTCTTATCCGGATTTTTTTAATGAAAGTCTTAAGGATTAGTTCATGTAATTAATTCATCGGTCATTTTGAGGTTAGAAATCATTTTAATTTTTTCTATTAAAATTGAACACGAACAGAATCTTACGAAAACTAACCTTACGATATTCGATAAACAACTATAATGAATAGATTCATAGGATCCTCGTGAATACAATTGGAAAAGGATCCACATCCTCACAAAAGGTCACGGACGGAATTTCATTCACCAAATTGACCTCGTTAATGACTTTTGTTTCGAACTTTACATAAACCACCTTTACATATGGTTTTCATTTTTTGAGTAATTATATTTTTCATACTATATTTATGTCATATTTTTAATAAAGGAAAAGCCTACCAACACATGTAGGGGTGGGTTGGAAAAACCGAAAACCGAAAAAAATCAAACTGAATACTGAATCGAAACTAAAAAAACCCGAACCGAAAAAAAAAAACCAAACCAAAAGTTATTGGTTCGGTGATTCAAAAACCAAATCAAACCGAACCGAACCGAATTAAATATAATTAATTTTATTTATTTATTTAATATTTGAGTGTTTATATTCCAAGCTCAATTTAAGTTTAGACCCAAGTTTTAAGCTTTTGTTTTAGGCCAACATTAACCCATAATCCAAATCCTTTTTATTTTCCCCACCCAACCCTCTTCTTTCTTCCATTTTTTTCTCCCCATCCGACCCTCTGCTTTCTTCCTTTTTTTTTCTCCCCATCTGACCCTCCGTGCATCTTATTTCTCTTTGTTTCTTCTTGCATCTTCTTTCTCTTTCTCTTTTTTTTCTTCCTTTACTTTCTTTGAAATGGAAAAACTACCAGCAAAGTTGTAGAGCATAGACCAATTTTCAAATAAAAAAAAAAGTTTATAAAAAAACCGAACCGAAACCAAGCCTAAAAATACCAAACCGAATAAAAACAAAAAAAAATTAAACCAAACCGAACCGATTGAAGCCAAACCCACCCCTAAACACATGTGAGTCACATCTATATTAGAGAGGTGCTAACGGTATTTCATTAAGGATAGTACTATTCACACAACTCTTTTACCTTCCACACGCTCTTTCTATTTTTTATCTATTGATCTTTTTCGATTTATTCGATCTGACAGCCAAAAATTAATAAGAGTGTGTAAGAGGTAAAAATAAGGGTAAGTACAACACCACACTTTCATTAATTGTCACAAATAAACATAATAGTGCCATTTGAGGATCAAGAAACTAATATAAGAATGAATTTTGTACAAATAAGCGTAATTCTCAATGAGAGAGCTTTTTGAGCAAAACGAGCCGGAAGGCCCAATTAGTTGTTTGGACCAAGGGCTGAGAGAGAATAAAGAAACCAAGAGGCCCCACCGATGAGACTATCAGTATATGGACTTTGACTCTTTCATTTGTTGAGGCCTTTCTAATTTGGTCAGTGCTTCATTGCTTCCATTTGGGTCGTTGGATGAATCATTTGGACTTCCAATTTCATTGCTTGTCCAAGAAACGAATACTTAAAGAGTATTGCAAAACGAGCCGGTAGGCCCAACTAGCTTTTAAAACATTGCATATCATTAGATGATATGAATTCACGAGATCATAATAAAAACAAGGGTAAATTACATACTAACTCTTAGGTTTAAGGTCTATTACAACCTCATACAACATCATTAAAACATTTCACTTCATGTATTATTTTATTTCAACATAATAACTCCGTTAGATTTTTCATTCATTAATCCGTTAAATGCTGACATGGCAGCCCATTTGTGATGGTGTGGCTGCCATGTGGCAAAAAAAATAATTTTTTATACATTAAAAATATTATAATATTTACCCTATTCAAAAAAAAAAATTCACAAACCCAGAATCCCATCACACCCCTGGGGCCGCGACCCACATCCCTTTCCTCCACTCTCTTCCACATCTCACTTTCCAAGTTTTGAGCAACAACAACCGAATTTGGCAATTTCAATTCACACCACAAATCACCCAATTTTACACAGTTTCTATTAAATACAAGTGATAAAAAAAAATTGGATAAAAGACAAATCAAAGGGGTACCCAGATGAGCCCCCAATCAGCAACCACCGAATTGGGTTTCAAAATTCAAAATTTCAATTTTTTTTCATTTGTGGGCAACATTTTCTTAGGAAACAAACAGTTCAGAACCCCACCTGGTAATGTAATTGGGCCTCTCCTGGAGTCACTTAAACTCCGGCATACTGTCGAAGTGCCTCTCCATCATACCAAGGAAGCGATTGTTGTCCTCCGCCGTACATATGGGATCCTTTACCAACTGAGCTCCCGTTTCTCTCGGACTCCGACTAACCTCGCCGCACAACTCCTTCACTCCGGCCTCCTCCAATTCCAAGTACGCGCTCAGATCTACCACCGTCAGCTCCATCTTCCTTCTCGATCCCAAATCCAAAAAATTTAATACGAGATTCTTGATTTTTGAGGGCTTATAAATGTTTGGGGATGGTGGGGTGGGCTTGGGGGTTGAGTAGAAGGGGTTGGGGGTTGAGGAGAAGGGGTTGGGTGGTTGGCCCCCCGAGGAGTTGTCGGACTCGAGAAACATTGCAGGAGGTTGGGGGAGGCGAGGCAGGAGAGGTCGAGGTTGGAAGGGTCCAGGAGGAGGGAGGGAGGCGAGGCACTAGACCTTAAAAACCACACCCGCATCTCAAATTCCACATTTTACAGAGGAGAGAGAGGGAGGGAGAGAGAGAGGTCGAGGTGGGACCCGAGTTGAGGGGTGCTTGGGTGGAGGGGATGGACGGATCGGAAGGAATAGATGGGGGTGGGGGTGGGATGTGGGGCTGCATGGAAGGATTTCTGGTTTTGGGTTTTTTTTTTTTAATAGGGTTAATATTATAATATTTTAATGCATAAATTTTTTTTTTGCCACGTGGCAACCACATTAGCACAAATGTGGCAGCTACGTCATCATTTAACGGATCAATTGATGAAAAATCTAACGGAGGTATTATGTTGAAATAAAATAGTACGTGAGGTATGAAAGTTAAATGTTTTAAAGATGTTGTATGAAGTTGTATGAAGTTGTAATAGACCTCAAACCTGATGAGTTACTATGTAATTTTACTCAAATTATACAAGTCATTCAATACTCCTAACATTCAAACAACCACGAGCTGGTGGTCCAATGATAAATGACGGATTATGAGACTTCCTTAAAACTAAAAACTAGAGGTCTCGGGTTTGAAACCCACTGCTTCTGTAGAAGTCAGACTTGTGGCCAAGAGAAGGCTAAAATGCCTTTGTGAGTCTTCCTGACACCTAGAAAAGGTGAATAAGCCACTAGTTGTCTCCCTTTGAAAAAAAATATATACTTGTAACATTTAAACTACGTAGCGTAAAAGAATTTCAACTAACAATATGACATGGTTATAATATTTTGGGTAAATATCAGTTTACTACCCTCAAGTTTCGTGGTTTTCAATATTTAGTACATGAAGTTTTTTTCGTCCCAAAGTCATACCTAAAGTGTTAATTTTAGGACAGTCTCATACATCTGTTAATCTGGCTGTTAAGTCTCCCGTTAACTAATGACGTGGCCCCTATGTGGACAATGACTGGGCACCAAGTGTCATTAAGGGGTCCACATGGAAATTAAAAATATTAAAATAATTAGTTAAATAAATAAATAAAATGCGCAGAACACCTTCGTCTTCCCCATGTCCCCCACCCATTTCCATACCCCTACTGCCACCCTCAATTTCAACCTCAACCACCACGATGCCATCGACCCCAACGAATCAGACCTCGCCGAGGAAGATCACGCAGAAAAAGATTAAATTAAATTAATTTACAGAGATTGGTGGTGGGATTCCGTGGCTACTTCAGTGAAGGTGAAAAGTGGCGGCAACTTGTAGGATGGTTCTTTAAAGGGAAAGATTGGATAATCTGTCACCAAGAAGAAGATTGAGAGCTTTTCAAGCAAGTAGGCAACTGATTCCAAGCAAAAATCTATGCAAATTGTTACAAAAACTGAGGTAAAACCTAGGTCAAATTTCATTGACCTTAAAGTTGTGATGTTTGGATTGGTTTTTCAATTGGGTGAATTGGGTTTGTGGGGTTCTGAATTGATTTAGTTGTTTCTAATGAATTAGAGATGTTCCAATTTGGAATGTTAATTAATTTGGATAATTAACAATGACATAGTGAAATTTGTGGTTTTGATTTGCTTGTTCTTAGTTTTTTTAACTTGCGTGATCTTTTTCAGCGAGGTCAGGGCCTTCTCGATTTCGAACACAGGAAGACCGTGTCGGGTTGGGTTGGGTATGGAAAGATTAGGGGAGGAATGGGTCGGTTGGGTATAGAGGGACTAGGGGAGGGATGGGTTGGGTTGAGAGAAGGACGAGTGCAAGTGAGAAGAGGGACGGAGGAGGGAGACCGAGTCGGCGAGGACGAAGGAGGAAGAAGGGGTCTGGGTGATGGGGAAGGGTTCAGAATCTTCGCCCACAGCGGAATCAAAATCTTCGCCTTGAGATCTGAGAGTATCGTCGCCCCTATAGCTTCGAGATATCTGCCTCGAGATCTGAGAGTATCACCGCGCACAACCGATCACCGCTCCCTCGAGCTCACGGGGTTGTCGAAGAGGATGAGGGTTGAGTAGGTGGAGTCGAAAAGGGAGGGGGAATGATGGATGTGTAGAGGTTGGGTATGTGCAGAGGAGTGAAGGGAGAGAGAAGGGAGGGGGTCGGGGGTTTGAGGAAGAAGACCTTTTTTTTTGTAATTCTTTAATTCTTTAATTTTTTTAATATTTAATTTTTTTTTAATTTTTAATATCCACGTGGGACCTTTATTGACATGTGGCGTCCAGTCATTGTCTACATGGACGCCATGTCATCAGCTAACGGGATACTTAATAGCCAGACTAACAGATGTATGAGACTGTCCCAAAATTAATACTTTAGGTATGACTCTTGGACGAAAAAAACTTCATGTACTAAATGTTGAAAACCACGAAACTTGAAGATAGTAATATTTTTACCCTTCGACCTGGATAATTAACCCATACAGTTACCCCATCCACCAAAAAAGAAAAACTGATACCGTTACCCACATATAGATCCGCTCAATACAATCGGCAAAAACACATACAAAGAATAGAAACGGCGTTGAAAAACTGGCAATCCGAAGAGTCCTTAACGCCCGGGAAAAAATAAAAAACGATCCTTTTATCTCTTAAAACACGGCGTCCTATTTTTCCATCAAATCATCACCCACAATAAAATATCACCCAAAATTCCCTTACGTCAACGTCTTCGATGTCGTACACGTTCGCTCACACCAATCTTTCCGTCCACCGTCTCACACCCTAAACATACCCCTGCCCGGTTGATAAAAATAGAAAACGTATGCCCCCGGTCACAGGAAATCCCAAACGACAAGTCAAGTCCCATCAGCCGGCTCCCGATCTGAGAACAAAATGTGAGCACAGCCGTCGAGGATTAGATCAACGGCTCCAGCTGCCCCGTGTCTAATCTGATCTCAGCCGTCCATCGCTCCTCGTCGTATTACTAGTTACACACCCGCGCCACGCGGTATCAATTTCGCTCTCTCTCTCTCTCTCTCTCTCTCTCTCTCTCTCCCGGCGAGGGACAAAAGCGAAGTTGTGGAAGAGCTCGCGAAGACTGAGTTGCTGACTCGTAACTCGTTCGGACTAGGGCGAATCTTCGCGGGGCTTGGCGCGAGAGGTTTGTTGCGACGGCAGAGCTGGCGAAGGCCACGGCGGTGATGAGAGGGAGCGTGTGGAACCGTAGGACGGTACAGAGGCTGCGGCAGCTGCTGATCTCGACCGTTGGATCGATGAAGGTCAAGCTTCTGCTGTGCTGTTGCATCGGATTCACGCTCATCGTGCTCGCCAGTCGAGCTTCGGATTTTATGGGATGGACGAGTCACACTGCGGTTCTGGAACGGTCCTCGGATTCACGGTTCGTACAATTGCTTAGATTTTTTTCTTTCCCAAAAACTCCGCATATCCGTATTAGTCGCTAATTATTTGATTAGTCACATCACTGTTAATCATTATATTTTTAGTAAATAATTGAGCTTGGTGTTTGTATTTTGATGTTCTACTTTCTTTTAAATTCTATATTAAGAAAGATTTGAATACAATCCCAAACTTGTAAACTTTTGGATTAGTGATCTTAATTGGAGTGTTGAGAATAATTTCCATATTAGATATAATCCATGGGGTCAGGTATATTTTTTCTTAATTTATTTTAAGAATTTTGATTCCAAGGATAGAGGGCGAGCCTTGTTGCAACGGAAAGGTTGCTCCTTGTGACCGAGAGGTCATAGGTTCAAGCGGGAGCCTTGTTGGCTTGGGGCCGCCTTTTGATTCCGATGGAAACGGAGCGTTAGCTAATAAAGATATGGTCACTTTTCTGCTTCAACCCCATTTTTCGATTTGGGAAAGACTGGGAAGATTAAGCTGACTTTGTGTTGTTCTCGTTTTCTAAAGAGCACGTTCCTAGAATTTTTTCGATTGTCTTATTGTTGATTGTTTCGTAGTAGAGAGATACCGTTTATTAAGTATTCATGCTGAAATTTGCAATTTGTATGCAGGAAAGGATATTCTATTGTAATGAACACATGGAAGAGATATGATCTTCTGAAGCAGTCTATTTCTCACTATTCTCGATGCCCTCGGCTTGATTCAATACATATTGTGTGGAGTGAGCCAAGTCCTCCGTCTGATTCTCTGACAGAATTTCTGGATCACATTGTACATCTGAACACGAGAGATGGGCGACAAGTTGAATTGAAATATGATATCAACAAGGAAGACAGTTTGAATAACAGATTTAAAGAAATTAAGGATTTGAGAACAGATGCTGTTTTTTCAATTGACGATGATGTTATATTCCCTTGTTCTTCAGTAGAATTTGCTTTTGATGTTTGGCAAAGTGCATCGGATACAATGGTTGGATTTGTGCCTCGGATGCACTGGGCTGATCCGGTATGCCTCAATCTACTACATTTTCTCGTATTTAGAGATAATATTATCCAACGTTCTTGCTGTCTTCCCTATATTTTAAGTTTCTTCGTTGGAAAACTCATATTAATTTCTGTTTGAGGTAGAAAGTTGGTTTTGATCTATTTGAGCTCGAAACTATGTATTGTTCACTTGTTCTATACTTTAGGCGAGCCAACATTTACTGAAGAAACCCCATTTCTTATTAACAATTTAGAAAACTCTGTATGGCACACTTGTCAGCTGTATTACCAGTTTTTATGCTCACTGTGCAGAAA
The DNA here is from genome assembly GCA_035220775.1 of Malus fusca. Lineage (NCBI taxonomy): Eukaryota > Viridiplantae > Streptophyta > Magnoliopsida > Rosales > Rosaceae > Malus > Malus fusca. The sequence goes on from CM069065.1 coordinate 29,844,673, forward strand.
GGTGATAAGAATCACTACATATATGGTGGATGGTGGTCAGTTTGGTGGACGGGTACATACAGTATGGTACTGTCTAAGGCAGCCTTTTTCCACAAAAAGTACCTGAGTTTATACACAAATGAAATGCCAGCTTCAATCAAAGAATTTATTACCAAGAACAGGTTTGCCCTTTTGCTTTGTTATTTGCTTCTTACCCTTATTTATATATCTTTTGAGCCGTGTGCACACACGAGTGCGTGGTTTTTGTTTAATTGTAAATATTTTTCACTTAATATTGGGTTGGATTTCACCAGGAACTGTGAAGACATTGCAATGTCCTTTCTTGTAGCAAATGTAACTAATGCTCCCCCTATATGGGTGAAAGGTAATCATATATCCTCTGCAACGGCATGCTTCGTTTAAAATTTTCTTTCTTGCATTTCTTTGTTCGGCCTTATATCATATGATTTGCAACAGGTAGCTATTTTGCTTAACTCACAGTCCTTATAATCCGAATTAGTTTGAAATGAGATAATATTACAGATAGATGTGTTATAAGAGTTGAAAGACAAACCATAATAAGTTCTGCATCATAAATAAGATCAAATTCTAAAAATGCAGCGGAGGAATCTTACACGGAACTTTAAGGAGAAGAGTAGGCATGTCTTGGCCGGGCAACTATCTGCTCCCTGGAATCTGCAGTGTCTGGACTACTTCTTTCACCAGCATAAATAGAATAATAATGGAAATGCCATCAGTTTTCATGTGGTTTTTAGGAGTAGACCTACGCTTCCTGTTTTCGCTACATTTTGGAAAAGAATTGACTTTCTTTTGTTGACATCTTAAAAAAAGCAAGTTATGTCGGTGACATGTAGATGCAATGAAATTGTGTTCGTTTAGGCTACACCTAGGAAATGTGTTTTAACATCTTTTGAAAACTTGGACTGGATGTTTCTGCATATTCTAATTGTCACTTTCGTTGATGCATATACCAAGAAGTGCATTCGCAATACCTAACAACTATTAAACATTCATTTTTCATCTCTGTTGTAGTATTTTCTCTTTTGATTACTTACGTCTCGCTACACATGACTGTGCTTTTCGTTCAGGTAAAATATTCGAGATTGGTTCAACTGGTATCAGTACCTTAGGAGGTCATACTGAAAAAAGAACCAACTGTGTCGATAGATTTGTTGCCGAGTTTGGACGAATGCCACTGGTACCCACATCTGTGAAGGCTGTTGACAGTCGAAACATCTGGTTTTGGTGATTTCAGAACACGCTTACATATTCCCCAATCAAATCCTGGAACAACGAGAATTTCCACACTTTCCGTCCTGTTAAAGTTGCTACGGTACTTCTTTGTTCCTCGGATGTATAATATTTAACTCTCCGAAAATGTATGCGTTTTTGCGACAGCAGCGGCCAATTTAGCACGCCCATATAGATTGATATTCTTGTATTCTTACCATGTAACACGAGGCAGGCAGTTGCTATATGAGTAATGAGATAGGTCTTTTCCAGTTCCAGTTCCAGTTCGTATTAGGTTGACGTAGAACGAACAGTATTTCTCGACGTCGGTCAGATGACCGGTGAGGAATTTACCGCGCCTCGGAATTTATACAAGGGATTCCATTTTGAATCTGTTTAGTTTAGACAAAAACTTCATCAAAACTCAATGTCAGGCTCATTTCTTATTGCGATCAAACTGGATTACAAAACTAAGAGAGGCGATAACTCCGCGGTTATTCTAGTCTAGAACGAGAATGACATTTTTATTCTCTCCGTCACATTCTTTCCTATAGATAGATAATTTACTCGGGGCCGGAATACATCCCTGGCAGTGCCGGATATCGGTACCCCGTCAGAATTTAGAAAAATTACAAAACTTTGTTGTAGTTATCGTAGGATGTACTGAGAGGGAAGCAAGTATCTTCGGCGCCGGTGCTCCAAAGGAAATTGGCATACTTGGAGGCGTAAAAGGGATTGTCGGGCTCCTCTGCCGTTGCTTGCTGGTACCTCTCTTCTGCGCCCCACATGTCTTTCCTTACTAACCACAAGAAGTCTGCGTACCGGCTCAAAGCCTCAGCGTCTGGTTTCTCCCCTTGCACTGCGCGCCTGAAGCACTCCTCGGCCCTGCAAACGCAAACATAGAGATCACACAACACAACACCGGTCAGGCAAACTACACAGAATTTGAGTCCTATTGTATGAAAAGCAAAGACTTAATTGGATCATAACCTAAAATCGAACTCCGTTAGAGGTCTAGTTGCTACAAAATCATCACAAATACATGGAAATGGGAATTGAAGCATCGACGAACCTGACCAGTCTAGTCGTCTACCAATCCTTTTCAGTCGACTTAGGTTTATACAAACACATCATAAAACCAGAAAACGTAAATAAATGCAAAATCGGATAACTCACCTATCGTGATCGCGAGCCACGACATGGAGGAAATGTGCATAGTTTGAGAGCAGAAGTGCATTATGAGGATCCTGAGCTAAACCCATCTGGTACGAAAGATCAGTTCTAAAGTAGTGCTCATGATAATCCGGTTCGACATTCACAGTTATCGGTGACACAAATTTCTGCACCGTTTCGTGATCAAGAGCCTCATCCCTCGCTTCTGATTGCATTCTTGAAGCTTCCTCCATCACAGAGTTCCACAACTTCACCTCCTCCTCTGCCGTGAACTCCTCACCATTGAACAAGGAAATGCCGTACATCTTCTCGATATCAACAATGGCATGCCTGAATGAAGTTTCTGTGCTCGCATTGTCACCAAAATCGCCCTCGTTCGAGGTCTTCTTCACAACCCTAGTAGAATCGTCACCGGAAACATAATCGGGTTTTGAGTAGGGTTGCTCCTCTGTCTCAGTCTCGGTCAAAGTCTCAATCAATACAGGCAGAGGTGCTGCAACGACAGCATTGCAATTCATCGAATACACGCTGAAATTAGCCAGCAAGATCATCACATAAACCATCAAAGTCGGGGACCCCGAAAACACCTGCTGAAACAACCACACAAACGACATGTTCATCTCTCGCTTCTGCACCTTGGCTATAACCTCCTGCAGATCTTCAGAGTACAAACTTTCCCTTATACTCAAAGCGTGGCAATGGAGCTCACGGATTATAAACACCATGGAAGAGAATGCCTTGTTCAGGGAGCAAAAAGTAAATTCTCCTGCTTCTCTTTTGGGACCCTCCTCCCGTTGCTGCCGCTGCTTCTTCTTGATTAACCGGAGCGACACCGGAAACTCTAGGCTGTTGGCCTTTCTTTCCATGGTGGCTCTGACGATTTCGCTTCTCTCCGGCCAGTCCGGCGGCTCCGGATGAATCCCCAGCAGAGAGGGTTCCAATGCATTGAGCTTCAAGCTCGAAAACCGCATCGAAAAGCCGCTGCCTTTGCTGTTTTCGCCTTCTGGGTACGTCGAAATCGGAGAGATTTTTGAAGTTTTCGACGCCAAGAAAGCCGGTTCCTCAACGTTCTCGTCATCGTCCTCGGAAAGATTGAACCTTTGCGCCAATTCCTCAATCTGGTTCGACAATTCTTCGTACGAAAAATCATCAAACTTTGCTCTGCAAACTTGGTTCGAAGTACGTTGACGTTTCGAATTCCCCGACCCGGAAGAATTCAGCCAACGAACGAACCCGCAACCCAGAGCTCCATTGCTTCTTCCACTGGGTTTCGTCACAGAAGGAAAAGAAACCGAAAACGACGACCCTTTCGAAAACGAAGAAGAAGTTGGTGCCGAAATCTGAAGCGAGCTCTGCCAGCTCTTAGAACAAGGGACGATTCTGGAACCCATATCTCGAAGTCAACGATCAGGATTTGGAGAAGACGATGAGAAAAGATGAAATACAGAAAGCCCAAAAACTGAAAAATGAAGGAAAAAAAGAGTGGAAAAATGGAGAAAAATCGGTTCACAGTTCACACTAGCAGTGACAAGGGAAGTCCGTGTGCAACAAAAAGTGGAGCTGCCGGAGATTTTTTGTTGGGTTTTTAAAGGAAACAAGGATTTGGATCCGCCAAAAAGTGTCTAACTGGGCTCCAGAAGTCGCTTCATGAATAAGTAGCTTTTGCTTCCATTTAATCCAACCTGAATAAAAAGATAAAAAGCCCTAATCAGGTTATAAAATTTCAAAATCTTTGAAATCCATGATGATAAGGACACTGGGTTTTCACACTTTTTTGCTCTTGTACTCTTTCTTTTTCTCAAGCCATTTTTTAATAGGAAAACTAATGAAAATGACTTGAAAACTTTGAGTTTTAATAATAAGGATAAAATAAAGGGTAAAGTGAATAGTATCAGGTTTGACTTTTTAGTGTAAAAATGTGGTTTTTCGTTAAAGTGAACAGTACCGTAGACTTTTCGTTAAAATTCAATTTTTTAATAAGTGAAACAAAACATCAAGAAGATATAAATTATGCAACAAAAATAAAAGAACCGGTGCATAATGAGAGAACGTAGTGGCGAAATTCTTTGCTTATATGATAGAAACAATATTTTCGCACTCACATTTTGACATTATGCACTCGTCTTGACCATTCACGTTAAATAAATTAAAGGAAATCCGATGAACAGAAATGAAAGTAAATATTCCACAACCCACCACCTCAAATTATTGTAAAAGAAAATCCTTGAAAAAAAGGTTGGAAATGAAGAGAACGTTACATCAAGGGAGATAATTATTTTCCCGGCCGTGGAGAAATCATGAAATGATCTCCATTGACGATGAACACCATGGCTCGAATGGCTTGCCACCACCATTTTACGTCACGAATTGCTCTACCATGGAGGAGCAGACAACCTCAGCTTCAAATTTGGACTTTGTGTTTTTCTTCCTCCTTTTTCTTTTGTTTCTGTTGGAATTGAGAGAGAACCAAAATTTTAAATGAGAAAAAGGGCAAAAGATAGGAAGAATAAGAATAACTTACAACCTTTTCAGGGTCTTTGCTTGTTGGCCGCAGAAATGTAGAAATTCGCGGGTGTATATTCAGTCTGTGGACTTGCATCGCACGTACGTGGAGAACACCTATTGGTCAATTAAGATGATCAACGGTCCAAGTTATTACTCGAATGAAAATTAAATTTTTAATTTTTTCTTTTTGTTTTTTTGGAAAATATAAGTTTTTGAGACCTGAGATCTCAACACAAATATTATACATCTATCCCTTTGCACGTCAACTGAATCTTAAACCTCAATTTCGTTGAATTTTAGAAATCATCTTTTTTTTTTAACAAAATAATTTAAAACTGAACTTTTAGTCGAGTAATAAATTAAATACCAAATCAATAATTTAATATATGGTACGTGAACTAAATTATTATTATTATTATTTTTTTTTTTTAAAAGGGAAATAACTGGTGGTAAGTCACGGTTATCCATCATTTTCGGAAGCTGGGAAGACTCACAGAAGCATTTTAACCTCCTCTGACCACAAGTCTGACTTCAGCAAGTTTCAAACTCAAGATCTTCAGTTTTTAATTTGAAACATCGCAATCCGTCCTTTATCACTGAGTTGGGCCACCAACAAGTGGTTCGTGAACTAAATAAATTAGCTTTATAAAATAAAATCCTAAATTTACAAGTTTTCCATAAAAAAAAAAAAAAAAAAAAAAAATCCTTTTACAATCAATAGGTTTTTTTGAAAAAGAAAAAAAAAAGGTTGTAAAGATGTGGAGTATGTCGTTGCAGTACCGAGTCACATGCGACTACAATAACTAAGAACTTCTCCACAAGCTGACACTTGTCGACATACTACCGACTGAACTCACACGTGTCGCCACCATATGTAGACGTCTGTCAGTGTGCAAGTTGGCTCCAAATTAGCTGCACGCCAAGAGTTCAAAGAATACCAAATCAAAATGTTGAGAATGAAATTACACGTTCTTGGGAAGAGAATTTAAGTAAGTTGGGCATTTTTTATGTTATCCATTGATTTTATGATAGAAATTTTTTTTCTTTCAAAAAACGCTAAAAAGAAGAAAATCATATAATCCTTGGTTTGAAAATTGGCAACCCAAATAATTTTTAATCCATGATTTAAGCCTCGAATTACCAACTAACGATCTGATCGGTGCTCCATATCCAAAACCCTAGCTCCTCTTATCACCCAATTCGATCGGGAAGCACTTCTCACCTAATCTCTTTGATATGTAAAATATAGATGCCTGTAAAAACTCATAGACTATCAAAATTATAACCCCAATTAGAGCATCTCTAGCAGTCAAGACGGAAAAAATTGGAGGCAAGAGCCCTTGCGTTGCAGCTGCCCTGCCTTTAGAAGCCGGGGCTTGCGCCCGCATGAAAGTTTAGGGACAAATTCTAAATTTTACTCTTATTTTTTATTTACGTGTTAGCAGAAGAGCTTTAGTTTGACTCTAATAAATGGTGAGGTTGGATAGTATTTTATTAGGTTAGTTCATTATATGCGGTTTAGCTCAAACCATATACCTATTTAATTTCTAGTATATATGAGTCCATTCTTAACTAGCAGGGATCTCGTTTCACTGTAGTAAAAACTAATAGCGCGTTTACTAATCCGTAATCAAATTTAGAGGAATTGAATTGATGATGAATTGGATTAAGGAGAAATTGAAATGAGGTGAAATCAGAATCAGATTCCTGTTGAAGTTGTTTACTAAAATTGTTCGGAATCGGAATACAATTCCATAAAGCTGTTTACTAATTTAGCAGAATCAGAATATAAACCAGTATGATTACTAAAATGCTCTTGTCCCAAATCAAATATTTTATATACTTTTTTTTAATAAAATTTGATATAGTATATAATAGTAAGAAAAAATTAAATTGCTTTTTTATTTCATAGACATACTAAAATGATTTTGTTTATTTTTTTTATAAATTTAAGTATTGACTTTAATATCTAAATTTTCTCGCTCAAGTTGTAGTTTTTTCTTTTCGGCATATGTATAGAGTTGTGCATAATGTGAATGAGCATAGAACTATGCTTAATGAGCTAGAAGGACATGGGTTGAAGATAGAAAATGAGCTGGGTGAAAAGAAAAATAAGTCTAGGGTTAAAAGGATAATGTTGGAAATAATGAAAGTAAGTGAGGGCATAAAGGGAAAAAAATTATCATTCCGATTGCTTGGGCAATCTGGAATCCAAATACCTTGTATATGTTGGGAATCCAAATCCTCCAATTTAAGGAATTGGATTCCATTTTTTGTGTGGGCCCCACACACTTTTGATTCCTCCCAATTTTAGTAAACATAGGTATAATCCGTAATCGGAATCGGATTCCTTATTCTCATTCCGATTACGGGTTAGTAAACGCGCTATAAATGATAGGGCTTCATAGGACCCTCTTATTATGGTTATAGGAGGTCTGAGTGAAAACATAGTCTCTTCTATACTAGTTTATTCTTATTATGTTCTTGCTATAATACACTAGATCTCTACTAAGAAGATGTTAATATATGGTCCATTAATATAGTGCATTGATACAGAAAAAATTAAAATAAAAAATTGCTACAACTCATTTCTAATATGAAAAATAAAATAAATTAAATTGTGCAGAATGTTTATTTCAGAGATAGTTAATTATGGCCTTTTGTTTGAGGATACAAGGCAGATTCTTCAAAGCTTCAAGCAATGGAAGGTTTCGTTTGGTCGAAGAGATACGAAGTGGCCCATCGCCTTTGCAAGGTTTAGTTTAACTATTGATCACCCAGTTTCTTGGTTCGAAGCACCTCCTGATGTAATTTCTAATTTATTATTGAAGGATAGTACTAGTAGTTAATTTTGGTGCTGGACACTCTTTTTCCCTTCGATCGGATTGAAAACCCCGACAAGATTTTTATTGAGGCCCACTGTAAGCACTAGATCCTCGATTTTGTACATATTTCACTATTCAATGAATATAGTGATTCATCTCAAAACAAAAAAAAAATTCACCATAGCAGCGACCTCATCTTTCTCAATAGGTCAAAGATTTCAAACTTCTGACCTATTAGGGAAGATGAGGTCGCCCACCTTCCTAACCTTAACATAGTGGAGCCCATAGTCAGCCCAAATTAGATCCTGTTAAACTTTGCGATCTACTCCTAGCACACTATCAGCCAGTTTCAGGTCATGCTCTTGTAGCATTGCCATTGCCAACTCCGAGTTGGACACAACGACGTTCAGTGTGAATCCAATCCACACTGATACGATAGGCTCAAATACTTGGGCCCACGCAGCGTGGGTTTATGTCGAAGAGGTTTCCGACGATCGGCCACCGACGTGGACCGGGTGGGAGCTTGAATCTCAGCCTCCGGTAGAGCTTGTATGGAAGGAAGATCAGGAGGACGGTTGATGAAATGGGAAGCAATAATAGTCCATGGAGAGCCACGTCACATAATATAGGAGAAGGCTACTTCGGACATGCAAATGCTGGAGTTGGAAATTTACGTCGGCGATCCATTTGAGCAAGTGTTGTGTATTGGTCCGAATATTTTGTATCGTTCCAATTTTAGTGGATGTTTTTGAAAGGACTAATTGTGTTTAAAACAACTAATTATGTGTTCATCCCTAGAAGGGCAAATAACCAGAACTTTACTATCTCATTAAATGACGAATGCATATATTTTAATGAAAACTAATGAAAATGGTTTGAAAACTTTGAGTTTTAACGATAAGGACAAAATAAAGGGTAAAATGAATAGTATCAGAATTGACTTTTTAGTGTAAAAATGTGGTTTTTCGTTAAAGTTAATAGTACCGGGAGTTTTTCATTAAAGTTCCCTATATTTTATGGAAGGATTTTGATTTCCGTGTGGACTTCCAGTTTTGTATTACCGCTAATACGTTGATATCGTTAGTATCGAGCAACAGAAACAAGCTGCATCTCATTCTGATATCTTTGAATTTGTTCTACTTCTCAATTCAAATGAAAGATTTCAAGATTTTTATAGATTCGAGTACGGCGAATGTACTCTTACGAGGGTGAGCTCAATAACAATTTCCTCCGTCAAAATATCACGAAAAATATCCGTGGTTCGTCAAACCAATACAGAAGTCATCTATCTGAAGAGAAATTTGCGATAAACGGTGAACATCGTCGCATAGAGAGACTGGGCAGCAGATGTTACAAGTAATAACCAAATCCAGTCACCTGTTTAATTAAATTTACTGATAATGTCATTAATATTCCTCACGGACCCTTTGACAATGTTACCAAACTAATACGAGTGGTATCTCCGTAAACTCCCACTCGATTCATCCAACCTACGTGGCGCACCTAATTGCTGCAGCGCAAACTTCATTGGTCACAAGTTACAACTTCCGAATGAGGATTCTCTACTTATCCTTTTTGTGGGAATGTTGGAAATTCTTAAATTGTGTCTGTTTATTGTATATCGTACAGCTAGTTTCCGTCAGGTATTATTTATATTTAGTTTTATATAAAAATATTTAAATAATTTTTAATCGCACGATGTACGATGAACAGATAAGAGGGATCCTCATCTGCCAGCAAGGACTCTTAGCCCAAGATAAAAACCACTGCTGCGAAATCCGATTATATTTAAGGGAGTTTTAACGAAAAGCCCGCGGTACTGTTCACTTTAACGAAAAACCACATTTTTACACTAAAAAGTCAAACCTGATACTATTCATTTTACCCTTTATTTTGTCCTTATCGTTAAAACTCAAAGTTTTCAAGCCATTTTCATTAGTTTTCCTTATATTTAACGGCCCTGCAGGGATGGAGCTTTCTCATCAGTCTCTGTAGCTGCAGACTCTCAGATAATCAATTATTTTATGTATAATATATAGTTGCTCATCTTGTCCAAGTCTCTATTTTTGCTAAACGTTCTCTTTATTTTATCGACTGTATTTCAAAGTTTAGTTTTTAAATTCAACATTAAGTTTTACTTAATATTACTATATCTTCAGATTTTAGAGATGTCTTCAATGGAATTGTTGACCCTAAAAACTATCAAGCCTACGTGGCGCACATGCCGATTAATCTATGAGCTAACTACGTCATTCGGTTGAATGTGGGGGCGTGCCAACTCGTCGGCCGAGCTCGGCCGAGGAGTAAAATATGATAATGTGGTGATGAGTGCGCGGCCGACTTCTGCGTCTTGCGATTGCGACCGAGGAAGGAACACATCTCGGCCTCTTGGGTTCTCGAACCTGAAGACAAGGCTACTATTCTTACGAAGTTCACAAATCGTCGTCGTCGGATTCGGTCACAGTGATGGTATTCGTCAGAGTAAACTCACGCCGAATCGACACCAAAGTGCAAGGGCACAAATACTCAAAGCGGATATATGTCTTAACAATAAACGTGGTTCGGCCGCCGGAATGCCAAACTCTAAATCCCACTTGAGAGTATCCAATCATAAACTAACTCGACGTGCAATGTGCCGAGCCCAATAAACTGTAACACCTCACTTCGCCGAGAAGGCTAATGAGATGACCTCGACCAATAAGGATTCGGAAATTTTTTTCGACCAAGACTTGGATAGATAACCAGTCACCCTCGACGCAGTGCTATCTATGCCGACTGAAGATGCTGCGAGACCGGCTGGTTCTACGGTGACATTGTTATCTATGCTGACTGAAGATATCACCGGTTGCCTTCACAGTGCTGTTTATCCAAACTGAAGTGTGTCGGCGAAAAAAGAAAAGGAAAAAGTCTCAAGGTTGTTGAGAGAATTTGCGTAGGGCAATTGTGTGTTGAATTCAATGGGCTTTTGAACGATGCACAACCTCCTCTATTTATAGCATCAGGTACTTTCTAGATCGAGTTAAAACCCTACTCGGATTATGACTTCTTCTTCTAATCAAACACCATCTCTACCAGTTTTATTCTCACTATGACTTTGAACCCAGTCCTTTATCAAGCCGGATTCACTCCCGGATTATCAATATCCATATCTCGCTGAGACTCCTTATTGCGCCATGATTCGATTACTCGTCTCGCAGCATGACTTGACTGACCTAGGTTAGGAAGCCCATGAACTAAACAATCCACGGTAACCTTTTCGTAAGGCCTTCCGGGCCGAGAATAAATCTCGGCCCAAACCAATATTTTGGGCCCAAACAGGAATGGAAAGGGATAGGAAAGAAAAAAGACTTTAGTTATCTCATTCAAGAATTTTCCTATTTCGTTTTGTATCTTTTTTTTTTGTCTTGAAGATTTTTTGTCTTTATTTTCCTTAATGTCGATATCTTTAGATCCTCTAAAGAAGTTCAAAACCAGGTGGCTAGGGCTCGTCTTCGACCACCTGTCTGATCATCTTCAACCCAAACCCAGGATCCTATTCCCCACCCCCCTTCCTCTTCTGTCTGGTGAACCTCACATATTTTTGTGGGTGAAGAAGCAAAAAGCAGTCAAACTTGAGTGAAGCAAAGGTTGCTTACCATATCCTTACTAGCTGCAAATTAGTGTCATCCGTTGGGTATTTATATTCTTTTTACGATGTTTGCTTAAGATAGTTATGTTTCTTATGTTTCTTTTATTTATTAAAATTGTGTTTGTATTTTCAATGCATTTGTTACATCAAATTCCATGAATATGTTACCTATATTTCTTAGCGAACTTTAACGAAAAACTCCTGGTAGTGTTCACTTTAACGAAAAACCACATTTTTACACTAAAAAGTCAATCATGGTACTATTCACTTTACCCTTTATTTTGTCCTTATCGTTAAAACTCAAAGTTTTCAAGCCATTTCCATTAGTTTTTTTTAGTTCTTATGGATCTATTTTATTTTTCAGTTTCATTGATGTAAATAACTATCTTATGAAATAATTCTTTTACAAGATGTGCATGGCAAGACCTTTTCCATTAAGAGTGATATCTGATGAGATGGCATGTATAGGGGCTCATCTATTTATAATGGTTTCAAGATTACATGGATTTGGAAAACCCTAAATAAATGTACCATCTGAAATTTAAAATATAAACAACGATTACACGCAGCTTTAGCTTACAACAAACATTTGAAAACATTTGAAATTCAAAATATAAACAGAAATCAAACAATCGATTGCAGGCAACTTTAGCTTACAACAAACATTTGAAACAAGTCCTATAAACATGGAATAATTGAAAAGATAAGAGTTCCAAGTGAAGCAAAACTCCTCAAGTCACGTTACAGTAACTGCATGTGGACTTCGTCAAACACCAGTCTGGCTCGGTGGATTATATCCGTCATTGTGGATGAGTTGCGCATAGAGGTTTCAGGGCTTCTTGTGAGGGAAGTTCTGTTTGAAATTTTGAAACGGATAAATTATGGGAGTAAAATTACAAGCACACAGCAAACACTATTTGCGGATTGTGAAGAGTTCATAGCAATGTAATGTATTACATTTTACTTTTCGGTACAATTGTAACCTTATACAACATCTTTCAAACATTTCAATCTCACACACAGTTTTATTTTGTTTCAATTTTATACATCCGTTAGTTAAATCGTTAGCTTGACCGTTAAGTAATAACGTGACAAATGCATGACCCACATATTTGATGACGTAACATATAAAAAATAATTGGTTATCAAAAACAAATAAAAAGGGGCCCACCCCTCTTCTCCCACCCGAGACCTCCATCGCCATCTCCTTGTATCTCCAATGCATGTACGGTGTTCACAGTTGTGTGCAATGCTGCTGCATTTTCTCCCATTTCTCATCACACTACTGCCGCAAATCCCTCTCACTCTTCCTCTGATCACAGATGATAAAACCCGACCTGAAATACGAAACCCAAAACCCAGTTGCATGTTCGAGTTCTGGAGCTCAATTCGAAGGACCAAGTTGGAAACTTTCCCGGAAACCCACAGGGGATTGGAAAATCGTGGCGTTTTCTGAATTGGGTTTCTGGAGATTACTCTGTTTGACCATTTTCTCGTAAAAGCTCGGGACTTTTTCTTCAGCTGACTTCTCTCTCCTCCGTGTTCTTCGCTACTAAGTTTGAAGGATCTTTTATATGGATGCAAATAACTAAAAATTAGACCTATTTTTAATATCAAAAGTCACTAAAAATTGAATTTATTTAAAAAATAAGCTTATAAAAGTGAATCTATTTCAAAATTTTCCAAGTTTGAATGTGAAAAATCCACCACCACCACCACCACCACCTAGGCCTGGCATTTTGGACTCAACCCGTTAACCCAACCCGACCCAACCCGTTAATATTTGTATTTGGGTGTATGCTTAACGGGTCGGGTCGTTAACGGATGAACCCGTTAAATAACGGGTCACTTTGGGTCAACTCGTTAGACCCGTTAAGACCCGTTAACACCCATTAGCACCCGTTAGTTGATATTTTAGTAATTTTAGTAAAGTCTTAATAACAAAAAATAAACTTTATGCAAAAAAAAAAAAAAATTGTTAACGGGTCGGGTTCGGATGACCCGTTAACTTAACGGGTCGAGTTCGATCCGTTTACAGGTCTACCACCACCCATCCCATAGAACCACCATGTCAATCCTCCCCCTCCCAATCCCTACACCCCCATTCCCAAATTTCTTCTGAATTCTTTGTCTTCCCCAAATCTCCCTAAAATTTTCTCTCAATCCGAAAAATAAAACCCTCAGAAAATGTGTCACACATTTGTCGCGTCATCATTTAACATCAAACTAACTATTTAGCTAACAAATGTGTGAAACTGTGACAAAATAAAAGTTCTGTGTATGAGATTGAAATATTCTAAAAATATTTTATGAAGTTACAATTACATCCAAACTTGAAAGAGTAAAATATAATTTATCCAATATTTTATAAAAATCTGTCATATTTTACAAGATTTGATCAACCATAAAAAAAAAGACAAAATAACTAAAATACCAAGACGGGACAAAAAAAAAGTAAAAATTAAAAAGAATATTCGCCTTCTAGAGTTTACAAGGGTCGGTCAAAAAATGAGTTACAGACCGAGTCAACATCCAAAACCCAATCAGTCAACGCGTCAACCGCTCACTGCTTCCGCAGACTCCGCCTGTCTCCGCTGTGTATATCGTGATTTATACTATCCCCCAAAAACGTCTTCGCCGCGTCCAAGCTCGGGAAATAAGTCGGCTCCAGAAATATCCGACTCAGCGAGTCACAGGTCTCCGGACTCACCACAACTCGGTTCCCCTTCGCCTCCAAGCTCCCCATCAACACCACCAGCACCTGCTTGTACGCGTAGTAGAAACGCTTCAGCGCCGACTCAATCGCCTGAAGCGCCTGCAGCACGTGGATCTTCTCCGAGCCGGAGTCGGAGTCCGAACCGGCCTTCTTCTCCGAGTACAGCCTCATCGCCGCCTCCTGAATCCGGGGCCCACCCTTGGGGTCCACCTCAACCCCCAATATGAACGGCACCTTATGCCTTAGTTCCTTGCAGAGCTTCGTCACCTCCACGAGCGCCTTTGATCTGAAGCAAAACGACTCCGTATCGTCCACCGTCTTGATCTGCAGCTGATTCTTCAGCCTCAAAAAATCGGCCGGGTCCATCAGAAGGTGGAGATCCTCTATCTCCGCCAGGAGCTTCCATATCCGTTCGATCACGTAACAGTCGCTCGCGGCCTTTTCGAAGTCTCGAGATTCGATGCGGCTCGTTACGCGCTTGAGAAGCTCCCGGCAAACGTGGACCCACGACTCGAGGACCTGGTGCGTGGCGTACACCGTCTGGTTCTCGTAGCTGTCGACGTGGGTGTCGTACGGGCTCTTCCTCAGCGTACGCAGCTCGCTCGGCTTGCAAACGGCGTCGTAATCCAGGTTCGGTTTCCCGGCGAGGTTCGGCTCACCCAGACCCAGCGAGTACGGACAGTTCCTCATCTCGCACTCGATCGAGTACAAGATCTTCTGAGCCATCCCTTCCGATTTGTGCCACGTGGCGAGCCGCGGCAGCAAACTGGCCTCGCTGATGCGGCTCACCACCGTGTGCTCCCCCGAACTCCACACCTCAGCCATGCTCCCGTCGCGGGCCAGCTCCCCATTCGACGTGCTGAGATCGACGATCGGCGCCATTCCGCGCGTCTCGCTGTCTTCCTCGTCGTCCTCGATCAACATCGCGATGAGCTGTATCTGGCTGGTAGTGAGCGACTCGAGCCGGCGCTTCCACTCGCGCCGGTTCGAATACGGTCTAGGATCGGACAAAACAGTCGAGACGAACCGGAACGTGATTTCGAGAGCTTGGAGAGCCGGTTTGAGAACCGACTCGTTTTTCCAAGAGGGGAAGTCGTGGGAGCTCCAGAGCTGTCGGAGCTCCGGGAGGCGGAGGTAGTGCTCGTAGGTGGAGCAGGACATATCGGAGGCGGCCGAAATATCGGTCTGGACTTGGGAGGCGGCGCGAAACGAACCGGGAACCGAAACGTGGAGCTTGTTGGAGAGCTTGGGGGATTTGCTGGGCATGTTGGAGGAGATGATCTTTGCCTTCCAATCTAAATCAACCATTTTTCAGAAGAGAAACCGTTTTTGAAAATGTTTTTATGTTTTTGAGAATTTGTGGATTTATGATCTGAGTTGCGTTTGAACTGGATGAGGAGAGGAAACGGGTATTTATAGGGCAGAGGAAATTGAAGAGAAGAAAAGGCGTGTGGAATAAATGGGCATGAAGAATGAGGAATTTGAAAGTCGTGGTTTTGAAAACTAAATTTAAAAAAAAAAAAAAAAGTCGGTTTTTAATATTTTTGTTTTGTGGGCACATGAAGCTTATCCATATCACCTAATGACTAACCCGTTACCAATACGGTGTGTCCGTAGCAGCGTAGCTTCTTAACAACCAAACGAATATTAAATAAAAATACAAAAACAAAACAAAAAAAAGGAAAAAAGTCGGTTTAATTTTTAACTGTATTCCGCTATTAGTATTACATTGGGTTGTGTTTTTTCACGGTAATATTTTTGCTCATCATTTTTAAGTAATGGTAATGCTTGTTACTTTATTTATTATCGTTAGATAAATTTAATTTTCGATATTTGTGTGGTGGGTAGATACAAATTTTTAACATTAAACTCATCTAATGTTAATAGATAAGGTGGTAAGCAATACAATCACTTGAGGGTTGTGAGAAAAAATATACTTTTTTTTTTCTCACATGTAAGTGAGAGATTTTAGTTTGAATATCGTGAATAATAAGTTCAAATTGAATATATTTCTCTACCTTATTAGTGTAGACATATCGTTGTCTAAAAATAAAAACCCAAATTTAATACCATCTCGTTATGTTATTGTTTTATTTAACTATAATATGCATATTTTTTGTCTGTAGATATTTTCTTGAAGTGAGACATATCAATCTTATGGTATATTTTTATTATGCCTGAAATCAGTCCTGTATGTAGATTGGGACTAATGTGGACCATCTAGAATTTGGAAAATGCACAAATGCAAATCTTCCAAGGAGTAAAGGACCCTCTGAATGTTTAATACGAGTCATGTTTGTGCCACCAAAATGTTTGTTGTAATCAGGTTGCGCCGACAACACTCAATAAATTCACTCATTAGACATATAAGTTGGCATATGCACAATTCGATTCTGCTGGTGATAACAAGTCGAAAGTGTTCAACAAGATGCACTTTTTTACTAGCTATACACCTGTTTCTATATAAAACTTGAACTTTTAGTACTGGAATTTTCCAAGATTCGAGTTCTGAAATTTTCACTGCCTGGAATGATAATAATATGTGATAGTGTTCGTAATGCACACAATTGCGTTCGTTTCAAATGGACCTGAAAATAGTGTGGAATGTTGAAAGTTTTACTTTAGTCAACGTTAATCGACGTTGTCCATCTACTATCTGCTAAGCTGGCTTTAATATTGTGTCTTTTTTTTTTTTTTTTTAATTTTCATTTGTTTTGAAAATAAACGTTTTATTTCTGTATCCAACTATACACCCAACTGTCGAATTGAATTGAGAAACTTTTAGCTTACCTTAATTGGTAACAATACCTACAATATTGATTTACGGTGATACATGTACCTTCTTTTTGTAATAGACAATTTTTTTTAGTAAAGAAAAGTTTAGGCGGTGAATGGTTATTTTTCACCATCAGTATCAGGTATACTCATAATTTTAAGGTGAAAGGACTTATCTGTGGCACCTACCTGCCATTTGTAATCTTTATGTATTTACGTAGGAATTTACATATTGCGCACCAACAAGGAATGCAGACAGCGAGAGTCAAACTTTGATGGGACGACACATGACAGAGCTCGTTGGCTGTAATAGAAAATTCTCACTCCATCAAGTTTCTATATTCCCTTTCGACAAGAAAAAAAGTTTCCATATTCCCTTATATCGGCTTTGTTCTCTTTTTGAACAAAATAGGAGCGTACCCTATGAACCTTCACCATTCCCTTAAATTACTTGACTTTGGGTTGTACTGGTCAAGAATGTTAGAGAATAAGATTTCACATCCGGTCATAGATAAATAATAAATTCATAACATATGAAAGTTGCAATCTCTAACATCACCAAGGTCTTTAAAATAAAACTCAACACCTAGTAATGAACCGTTAAGTTGAGACACTATCGGTATTATTGATAATGGACTTGCATAAGCCTACAAATTTTGTTATTGTATCAAATTAGGCTAGACTTTCGACACCTCCTAAACCAGATTACTGGCCTCAAATTTGTAGTTTGCAAAGTTTTAGATAAGTCGAATCGAATATAATATATATCTTTCTTTTTTTTGTGGTCAATAGTTGTAGCCGAGTTGTAAAGAAGACCATTAATTCATTCGAGTTCCTTCTTTGGATGCTTCGTGGGTTGTCCCTTCTCTAAAATTGGTTGTCATCCAAAAATGTTGAGTAGAAGAAAATGTTTGTCCACATTTCTCAATTGGTCAACAAATGTAAAGAAGGCGACATGAGTTTGTGGTCAGAATTTACGAAACCATGCCCTTGTCGGTTACGTTGGGATAGGATTAGGAGAAGGGACTCAAAAATCTGTCCGGACATTTCGGAAAGCAGAAAGAAAACGACTGCAGCCGACTCCCCCTAATTTTATACCACGGCCTTTTAGGCCGCCTCTTCGCATTGGATTAAAGCCAAATTAGTCTTTATAAACGCCAACGGCGTATGGAAGAGCATTCTGGATAGGATTGAACAGTCTGGACTAATTTTCTTTTGTAATTACTTGATGCTCATGTCCATATAAAGTTAGGATTCCTTTTCCGAAGACTGTGAGGAAAAAAAAAAAGAATATCCGAATTTTTCAGAAAATTATTTGTTAGGTTGGAATAAGTTTTTGAGCAACCAAATAGAGAAGTCTTTTGCTCCTCTAATAAAATTTTGTAGCATATCGGGATTATTTGTTTGGTGTAGAATTCGAAAACTGAAATTTTGCAATACATCGAAAATGGTATCATGAAAATGTACAATTCATATATAGTGTCATGCAAGCGCGAGCTGAAGTTTTAAAAGGAATGGGAACAACGAGAGTCAAAATTAAGCCGAAAATGTGGAGTAAGCTCATGTACCATCACACCTATAAGTCTCAACCTCATGTATGTCAAAACACCTTCTAAATTCTTAATTGTAGTAGTTTCACATATTGAAGAAATCTCTAGGGGTTGAACGATGGATTTGGGTGTTTACATGTTTTGCATTGCACTCAAAGGATTCGAACTTACCCAATTAAAATACAACACTTGAAAGATTTGTCATTTCCAACATTGTACATTTCACATTTGGTAGTGAAAACGAAGTGGAAAAGCAAAAAGAAAAATATAATAAAAGCAGCCAAATTGGCGGACTTTACATTACATTTACTTTACACATACATGTCCAATCCAGATGACTCATAATATTTAACCCGAAATAAACCAAGTGGCGTTGCATTCTTCAATTCAAATTATGGGCATGCACTGCACGTCCATCCTCCCGTTGGGGACTGTTTGGATAACTCATAACAACAAGAGGTAGTGTAAGAGGGTTACAAGGAAGGAGGACGCTGCAACGACTGCGACGGCGTTGCCCCCTAAACTACAAACATCAATGCATTAAGGAGGACACGCTTAACCATCTTTGTTGAAAATGTGCACTAAAGATGGGGTCGCATGACCCAAGTATATTGCTTGCCTCCGTATTCCTAGATGACACCAAACTATACGTCGCCATTGTTGGCTAATCTCTCTCTTTAACTTCGACTCTTTGTCCCTTTCTCAGTCTCCTTTGTTCAAATCCAATCCAATAAACTAAGAGATATTTCAGTGTCTTGGACAACATGTTATTATACAATTGACGATACACTTTAGAAAAAACTTTTATAATTGTACAATGACATGTAATGTTCCGTCCTGTGTTTCAGGAACACTAAAAAATCTCTAATCCCCAAACAAGTTGGACTTGGATTGGATCCTCTCCGGATCCCCTCCCTGGGGATCCTAAGGATCAACGCACACGGACCGTTGATAAAAAATCGTGCGGTCACAATTAAATGTTTTTATATTTTTAAAAGTAAAACAATATCGTTTTACGTAAAAAATATAAAAAAGATTGATCAACGGTTTGTGTGCGTTGATCCCTAGGATCCCAGGAAGGGATCCGGCGAGGATCCAAATCCCAAATCTCCCGCGTTTACCGCCGTCAACTTCTGCCAATCCCACCGCCTTCAACTAGCCACGCGTCCGCTACCCGCTGGCCCACCAAAGCGAGACTCAATCTAAGTGCCTTCCAACTCGGCAACGCTTTTTGGTCGCCAACCAAATCACGCGGGGTTAACCATATGAGACATGCCCCCACCTCCCGACACGTGGTGTGACGGTCACGTGAGCTACCCACCCCACAGGTGCGAGGGACACGTGGGATCATCACCGTTGTGCGGCGGTGCCTAACAAGCCACTAGGATGCAGCCATGTTGGCCGTACAGTAGTGGTGGTGGTGGAGTTGCATGATCCGACGACGGGTGACAGTTAGGATGGGTATGGTTAGTTGGCTTAGCCGTAAATTCTCGTGTATGTAATGGTAGTCTGATATGCCCACCCCATCAAAAGCAACCAAAAGCCAAGAAAAGTTTGGTGTTTAATTATTTAAAAAAAAGATTTGGACGTAAAATTGGGTCCTTGTATTTGCACTCAACATACACTTAGTTTGCAAACCAAGCGTAACCATATTATTCAGAATTAATTTGCTCATTTTTTACATCCGAGTTTGAATTTATTTTTCGAGTATAATGTGTGTTAGATGTGAAGTATATTATAAGTAGACGGATCACCAAATGTATAGATAAAAAGAGCAACTTCAAGTTAACAAGGCTCCTGTTTTGCGAGAGTCGAGAAAAACATTTATTTTATGTAGTCCTATCCTTGATTTTCAAAAAGACTGTTTCCACGATTTCTGATTTTTTTGTCACAAAGAGGTAACTTTTCTGTTGTATTACGGCTCGCCCTACAAGCGGTGTGGATACAATTGTAAAAATACGAATTGGCTTGATTGATTTGATTTGATTAATATAAAATGAAATTGAATTAATCAATCAATAAGCTATACGGTGCTGTTTAGTTAGATTTGAATAAATAAACGCAGAATGTTGGTTTTAACCGATTTAAAAAAGTCGGCCGGTTTTCGATATGGATGAATGTCCAACAGCTTATGGTGGGATAAACAAGAGCTCACGAAACGAGTAGATAGTTGCAATCGTGAGTGCATGTAACCATTTTTATTGGAGCCAATAGTACAAGCACAAAATTGTATTTTATTTATTTTTTAATATCTAATAGATAATTTTGTCGTTGATGTTGCTTTATTTGACCTTGGGAGGAAAGTCAACTGTGGGCTAGGAGTGGTTTCCCAGCAAGGAAGCATGCTTTGAGGCAGAGTGGGGGATTATTGGCTATCATGCACCGGATGCTAAGGATTGCCCCCAACTTTATCCACTTCTTTAGATAGGATTGAATCGGAATCTATGTAAGACGTCATCAAACATGTTACCGCCAGTTGTTCACATTGCGTTGTATCAAGGCTAAAAAATAGGTATCAGCTATAAATTTGACGCAATTCAAGATGTTATTGTGGTTTTTTTTAAGAGAGTTTTAACGAAAAGCTCATGGTACTGTTCACTTTAACGAAAAATCATATTTTTACACTAAAAAGTCAAACATGCTACTATTCACTTTACCCTTTATTTTGTCCTTATCATTAAAACTCAAAGTTTTCAAGCCCTTTTCATTAATTTTTTTTTATTTTATATATATTTGATATTATAATTCAAACCTCCCAAATAAAAACTACTAAAAGAGAAGAAAAGCGTTATGAACGAAAAAAATACCTGTGAACGACTAAAAGTATCATATTTCGAGATTGTAGCCAGGGTCTTGAACATTTTAATATTCTTAGTTTCTAACTAGAAGAAACTAAGAAAAATATGAAGTGATTAGTTGGATAACCAACGTCAAAGAAAAAGATTAGGTCGACGAATTTTCTAGCCTTCAGTTTGCCCAGTCCACGTCCACGTTGTGTGACTTAGAATTATACCAACAAAATAGCACCGTTACAAATCAACTCAAAAGAAAACAAATTGACCTTGTAGCTCATTTTTATTAGCTCTTTGAGCATCATTATGAGAAAGTTTTTGGATTACCGGTCAGGGTGTTCACATGATGTTACTAATTCATATGTTATAATACTAAACTCCCTTTAAAATCAATCAGCAATAGTTAAGGTGTCATCTAGACGTGGCAAAAGGGTTGTATTTGTCGTGTTTATGTCGTTTTTAGTGTCATACTCATTAGTTTATGGGTTGTGTTGTGTCAAACCTGTTATCTTAACGAGTTCTTAACATGTGACCTAGTAACGACCTGATTCGTTATCAGGTCGTGTCGTTTCGAGTCGGATTGACACGTCATGTAAGAAATTGTTATATCTAATGTATAGATTTAGCAAACAATATCTTACCAGGTTTTTAACACGTAACCGAACTTGTTAACAGGTTCTTAACGGGTAACCTGATAACGTCCCCCAACTTGTTAACGAGTTCACCCGAAACTTGTTACTTTCGTGTTGTTTTATGTCTGATTAACGGATCTTGCAACCATTTATCATATTAATAATAAGGAAACTTATATAATATAACATGAATAAACTGATAATACTTCACTACAGAAAAATGTCAAATTATTAAGATGAGAATCACTTTTATAATGGCATCGACATTATTATCTGAAATTGATCGTTGAGAACAATCAAACCATTAAAAAAACACAACAATGTTTTTGTTCTTGAAATTCTTAGCGTGCTTGGATAATATTACACGGATGATAACAATATCCCAAACCCAAGTCACAATTCACAAAACCATTTTATTGTCCCATCAATCATCATAGTGCACGACAAGCAACACCAAAAGATTCCCAGCACAAGAAATTTGGAACAAAGATTATAACTTTGCGCCCCGCGACGTGCACAACTTAAACTCATACAAGATTAGCGCATTAAACTTTAAACACCAACGTCATTAATCAACCACTTGCAAGTCCTAGATTAACAACCTCGTTCTAGTTAAGATTAAGATTCTTTTTGCGTGGACATTTTGTTGGTTGTTCATGCTTCGTGACTCATAACCAGTATTTAAAATATTTACGAAATTGTAGTTATTTTTGTTTAAATATCTAAAAAATCAAGAATCGATATGGTAGGGGAGTGAAATGCAAACTTCAACCTATATCGGCAGGATAAGAAAATCAATAAATTTTGATACATTTACCGATTCACGATAGAAAATATGCAGGAACCGTTGCATATTTCAAAATTTTGAACTTTTTTCTTTTTGAGAAATGTTTCTCTAATTTCGACTATATCTGAATGAGTTGATATACTCAGCCATTGCAAATTTCCATAATTTTCGTTGAACGCAACCGTTATTGACATCGATATATCCACCAATATTTCATATACGTATAACTATTTCCGCCTACATCAATATTTTAAACAAAGCTCATGACCTATCCCACCTACATTAATCTCAAAAGTATATTAAAATAATAATCTATTGAGACTAATAGGGTTGGAATTGATTAATATAAACATTAGTTTAAGGAAATAAAGACCAGCGTGTCTGCCCGGTTCGTAGTTTATGTGGATAGACATTACGTGAGGGGATGACCACCGTTGTTCCTGTCTTTTGCAAGTCAAATGATCATTAAAAAACAAAAAACAGTAAATGTTGCTTAGCATGGGGCTAAGGGGACCAGAGGGACCTAATATTGGGAAAGATTGAGGCATGAAAGGAGCAAGCTAACCCTACCTTTGCACAAGTTCATCACATTATGTTCTTCGTCAGCTCTGCATCTCGAAATTCAAAATTCTAATGATATACGAGCTGTTGCAGATGTCGATTCAGCCAGTTAACTAGGATAGCATACCAACCCCTTGTACACGAAATCGATATCCGAGACTCAAATGAGAGCTTAGTTTATGTTTGCAAACAGTTTAAGCATAACGTGTATCAAAGTATGGTCAAATGAGGATGAATAGCAGGACCACAGGGGTTGACCTGCCTAGCTAATCATCGTCTCATCTAATTTGTGCAATTAGTTGTGACTTTGTTATCGTATCACCAATTTAGTAAAGGACCAGAAAGTCATAAAACTAAAACATAATGTATTTCATTCTCCCAAAAGACCCCTATTACACCTTCGTGTACTTAAAAATAACTTCAGGGCACGTTTGGTGGACTGGTTAGGATAAGATTTTTGATATTTTGGACTGGTTAGGTTAGGATTAGATGGGATAGGTTAGGCTAGGTTAGGCTATTCGTCTACTGTTTGGTGTAGACTAACACAATTGGCTGAGGATTGGATTGAAAATCACTCGACCCACCCACCCACTCATCGACCGGACCCGGCTTCTCTGCCTTCCTAGTTCCCATATACTCTCATCTCCTTCTATTTTGTGCGGTCATGATTAAACCACATCAACATTTTATATTGATATTTTTTATAAAAGATAATAAGATAAAAAATAATAGTAATATAAAATGTTAACATGGCTTAACCGTGACCGCACAAATAGGAGGAGATGAAAATGTATGGGAACTGGGAAGGTAGAGAAGCCACGTCCCTCATCGACCACCACCCAACCCACGCTGCTCTTAACCCACAACCCGTCTAAACCAAAACCCGTGACCCATGACACCGGCACAGGTCGCGGCAGACCCACAGCAGCGCTCCAACAACCCCACAACATCGGGGCTGCTCACGTCGAGATTTGGAGAAACAGAGGTCCACGGCGTCGGTGCTGCTTAGCGACAGCCCATCACGGTGGTTAGGGGTTTTTGTCGTTGGATTGGTAGCGCATCGTCATGTAGATTGTGATGATCGCCACGATTACCGCCATGTTGAAGTAGGCTGATGCGTGCCAACGAGTGTAGGTAGGAGTAGACTTGGCAGTTTTTGACACGACACGGTGACACGATACGAAAACGACACGAAAATAACGGGTTTCGGGTCAACACGATAACTTATCGGGTCACTATCGGGTGACCCGTTAAGAACCCGTTAATAACAGGTTTTTAACAGGTATACACGAGGGTAACAAGTGGGTAACCCGTTTCGACCCGTTAAGAAAAAAATTATTTTAATAATTTTAAAGTTTAATTACTAAAAGATTTATTATAAAATACAATAGTCATATTAATATATACAATATATTCTATATTAAATATATAGTTTTGTATTATCGTTCTATATAAATTATAAAAAAATTAAAAAAAAAGTTTTAGTCATTATTTATTTTTATTATGAGAGTTCCTTATTATCATTACTAGGATAAATTTTACATAACATATTCTTGTCCAAAATTAAAATATACTAGTATAGTATTTGTATATGCAAGAACTAAGAAGACATACATACAAGTATGAAAAATGTGAAAGAATATATAAACACTTGTGATTTATCATTATTCCTCTACGAATAGATAATTGTTACACTTATATTATCGTTTAGATTTTTAAAATCCTTCAAACCCTCATGAATAATGTTTTTTATTTGAGGGCAAAATTAATAAAATTAATAATAATTATTGTAGAAGTGTAAAAAATGTAAAAATATATATATACAATCACTCATATATAAAAAAATGTAAATGCTTTAAATTAAAGATCAAATTTATTCATTACATTCTTATAGGGTCGAAGAGTGTATATGTACAAAATCATCAAAATCAAAGCTAAAATAACCGTTAAATTGTAATTTTTCGTTTATAAACTTTTGTTCCGTTACGTAATATCTGAATGTTTGTTTTTTACGATTTTTTAAGTTTGCAATCTCGGAATGTGTACAAATAAGTTTGACGGTTGGATCGTTGAAAAAGGTTTCGTAGAATGCATATTGCGTCAAAACGGTATATTAAACAAACACTTAGAGTTAATATTATACTTTTATTAAGTATAAAATAAGTTTTTGTGGTATCCACTAGTGTAAATACTTTAAATTAAAGATCAAATTTATTCATTACATTCTTATAGGTCGAGGAGTCTATCTGTAAAAAATCATCAAAATCGGAGATAAAATAACCGTTAAATTGTGATTTTTCGTTTATAACCGTCGAAAACTTTTGTTCCATTACGTAATCTCTGAACGTTTTTTTTTTACGATTTTTTACGTATGCGATCTCGGAATGTGTACAAATAAGTTTGACGGTTGGATCGTTGAAAAAAATTTCGTAGAATGCATATTGCGTCAAAACGGTAGATTAAACAAACACTTAGAGTTAATATTATACTTCTATTAAGTATAAAATAAGTTTTTGTAGTATCCACTAGTGTAAATACTTTAAATTAAAGATCAAATTTATTCATTACATTCTTATAGGGTCGAGGAGTGTATCTGTAAAAAAATTATCAAAATCGGAGATAAAATAACCGTTAAATTGTGATTTTTCGTTTATAACCATCGAAAACTTTTGTTCCATTACGTAATCTCTGAATGTTTGTTTTTTTATGATTTTTTACGTATGCGATCTCAGAATGTGTACAAATAAGTTTGATGGTTGGATCGTTGAAAAAAGTTTTGTAGAATGCATATTGCGTCAAAACAGTAGATTAAACAAACACTTAGAGTTAATATTATACTTCTATTAAGTATAAAATAAGTTTTTGTGGTATCCACTAGTGTAAATACTTTAAATTAAAGATCAAATTTATTCATTACATTCTTATAGGGTCGAGGAGTGTATTTGTAAAAACTCATCAAAATCGGAGCTAAAATAACCGTTAAATTGTGATTTTTCATTTATAACCGTCGAAAACTTTTGTTCTGTTACGTAATCTCTGAATGTTTTTTTTTATGATTTTTTTACGTATGCGATCTCACAATGTATACAAATAAGTTTGACGGTTGGATCGTTGAAATTTTTTTTGTAGAAACACTTAGAGTTAATATTATACTTCTATTAAGTATAAAATAAGTATTTGTGGTATCCACTAGTGTAAATACTTTAAATTAAAGATCAAATTTATTCATTACATTCTTATAGGTCGAGGAGTCTATCTGTAAAAAAGTATCAAAATCGGAGATAAAATAATCGTTAAATTGTGAATTTTCGTTTATAACCGTCGAAAACTTTTGTTTCGTTACGTAATCTCTGAATGTTTGTTTTTTACGATTTTTTACGTATGCAATCTTGGAATGTGTACAAATAAGTTTGACGGTTGGATCGTTGAAAAAAGTTTTTGGACCGCCAACAATAGATAATTTTGTAGTAGTGAAACCTTAAATTTATTTAACCGTCGATTGTCATTTACGCTTTATTCTTCTTACTGAATTTCATTTTTAAAATTTTATTTTTTGAAAACATGATCTTCTGGCTGATGTAAGAAGATGATATCACGTTTCGATATTTACGGTTAACTGAAATATGAGTCAATGTCATATAATTTGTAGAAACTTTATAAACATCAAGCAATATTTTCACTAACCGTAAAACTCTAAATATAAAATCAACGATCCAAACCGTTCATCTACCTGCACCCTCTAATAGATCATGTTTTCAAAAAAGAAAATCTAAAAAAACGAAATTTGATGAGAACAATGAAGCATAAATGTAAACAACAATCAATGGTTAAATTTTGATCTATGAATTATATGATTATAGTGGCGAATTTCGAATTTAAGCTCTTCATGAAAGTTATAAAGCTTGTAATTACGAGTGTTTATATATTTTTTTTCTATATTTTTTTACACTTCTACATTAATTAAAAAACTATTAAAAACTTTAGGTAAGCGAAAATATACTTAAAACAAAATTGTGTTTTTATGTTTTGGATGTGATAATATGGAATGTATATACTTATTTAGTATTATGTTTTTCATTTGATTATTTATTGCTTTAAAATATATTTTCCTTAACGGGTAACGAGTCGGGTCATATTACTTGTTAATATTATCGGGTCGATTTCGGGTCGAGTCATTTTACCCGTTTATTTTAACGGGTGTTACACGACACGACCCGTTAAGATATCAGGTATAACACGAAAACGACACGAACACGAAAAACACGACACGAATGCCAAGTCTAGGTAGTATTCATTGATGTGATAATGACGGGCAAAAGAGAAATGGTGACAGAAAGAGGAGACGAAGATGAACGACGCTGCTCCTGGTCGCCTGGCATTGCATCGCGCAGAAGGGATTTGTAACACGTGTGTTATCTGGGCTAGATAACATACGCAAATGCAAGAGGCATTACCAAGTGCTTTTCCAAAAAGCACTAAAAATTACTTCCTGTAGTCTCAGCCCGAAATATTTTCAACGGGTTCTGAACACCATTAACTAATTAAATGGTACACAACATAAACTAACTAAACATTATATCCGACGTTAAAAAAGGTAAAAATGATAGTGCCCCGCAAAAATATAAACCACGCAAACGTAAATTTCCATATCCTCAAGTTCAGCTATGAACCATAACTACTTAATCATCAAACAAACTGAAACCCATTTCCTCATCGGATTCCTCTTCGGGCTCGGGCTTCTTCTCTTCCTCCTTACCAGCTGCTGGAGCAGCTCCGGAAGCAGCAGCAGCAGCAACAGGGGCTGCAGCAACTGCAAACTTGCTTGGGTCCTGCATTGTTAACCCACAATTAATCACTTGCCAACAAGAATGAACTGAAACGAGCAATGACGAAAAGCAAATGGACACAAACACTTGAAAAATAGCACAATACCTTGAGAAACTCCTTCACCTTCTCTGCTTGTGGGAAGGAATATTCGGTGGCAATAGAAACTGCCAACACGTTCTTGTAGGCATTGAGGAACATGTGTGGTGCAGCTGCAAGGGTGGGGTATGAGATGGCCAACGCCAATGAAGTGACCATCGAGACACCAGAAGCAAACTTCTCCATGAGATCATCCTCAGTCAGATCAAGCACCTCTGGGCTGAAGACGGAACCATTGTCATACACCATCTGGACAACAAGACCATATGAGAATGGCCGGATTCCAAGCTTGGCAAGGAGGGCAGCCTCAGAAGAGCCAACCTTATCTCCCTTCTTGATAAGTTCAACAGGAGTAATGATTTCAACAGTACCCTTGTTAATCTTGGTGGGGATGTTGAGCACCTGAAATGTGTAACATACCAAGTCAGAACTACTAAACCCACAAAAAAGTAATCACCATTTATTGTGAATGATTATTACACACCTGGAAGAAAGAGGTCTGAGATGGGTCAAGACCAGTGTTACCAGGAGGAACCACCACATCAATTGGAGCAACCAAACCAACACGAGCAGGGGCTCCAACCTATTCAATTCAAAATTAAATACAGCTAGCAATTAGATAGATATAGTAAAACACATAAACAAAATGGGATCGATTGGAAAACTAACAAAAAAATAACATGAGGCAAACTAAACCCATGTATAATCATCCAAGTCAAAAAAAACAAATGTCTCCCTTAGTTAAGGTATACTCGAGAAGCAGTAACTCTAGAATAATTTTTTCAAAAGTTTTTTTTTCCCTGAAAAATGTAGGTCTCATGGCCATGCCCAAGTAGTAAAGGCAATGATACTGCTCCACAAGGCGATGGGATATGACAACACTGTCAACGGAGGAGCTCCCAACCAAAGCTGGGAGGACCATCAACATCAACAGCAATCTATATGCGACGTTTACTTACAGAATATACAGGCATAAGTAACCTGCTCGGTAACTGCTTAGTTAGGGACGGATCAATGTCTCCCGTCAGGAATTCACAACAAAACCATCGAAAAGTTCGTAGAATAAAGAGAATCTTCTAAAAAATATTAAAAAAAACCTAAAGATATGAAGAAAACAGAGAGCAGATTTTGCTTATAAGCATAGAACTCAGATACAGAGGCGCAGACTAAAAGCCTGGATAGCAGAAAATCAGAGCCGAGTCTAGCCCAATTTTACTCTCATCCAATGTATGATGTTCTACTATACAATAAGCAATACAAAACATTACAAATGAGATGCAAAATAATAATAATAGCATGAACTCAAACATACACAACAGATCAAAATGCTTAACCATGTACCTAATCATATTTGAAAGTAAATGGTCTTGTTTGATTTAAAAACATTTGAAAACAGCATAACCAGCATAATTTTACTGTTACGGGTAGTTCAACAAATTGAGTTTCGTATTGATCATAAATACACTAAATTTCATACCAATTTGAAATCTACACAACAAACAATTACAGATTATAGTTTCCTATCACATAATTCGCATCTTAAATCACTACAACAACTAAAACGCATTAAAATTGATAATATCATGAATTCGAACAACAAAAAGGAAATTGAATTCGGTTACCTTGTACTTGCCAACCTCTTCGCTGACTTCCTTCAAATCACCCTTTGTGAAAATTAGACCGACGTTGCCCTAAATCCCAAAAACAACAAAAAATAAGAAAACCAACGCATACGAACAAATCAGCAACCACAAATGGAGCCGAAAAACGTACCACAAGGAGGGGGACGAGGTTGAGGTAGGCACTGTTGCCCGTCTTCTCCGCATGGATCCTGACGGACCTTTTCATCATCGTGTTCTTCCCCATCAGAACGACGGAATCTCCGCGCAGCCCCTTGCGGATGTTCTGGAGCTGCTTGGAGCCGACGTTGTCGGCGGCGACAATGAGGACCTGGCCATACTCGTCGAGGAGGGAGCAGAGCTTGGAATCGTAGGCGATCTTCTTGTCGGCCTTGGAGGGTTTAGGGGCCATTGCGATTTAGGGGGATTAGGGCTTGTGAAATTAGTGGAAATTGGAAGTTTGGGAAAGAGAGCAAGACCAAAACCGAGGGCCAAGACGAAGCGGCGGCTCTGTCAAGGCGGACAGCGACGGAGCCGTCCTTTAACCTCTCTTTTTACTGAGAGACTAGGGTTTTGGAGGAACTAAGAAAACCTAGAAAGCTTGGAGGCGGGAGGAAGAGGAAAACTGTTGATAGTGAGGGTTATATAGTGGGGTGGAGGGAAGGAGATATGTAAACCTAGATCGGACGGTTGTGAATTAGTTTTGTTATTTGGATCTGCTGGCTGTGATGGATGGGCTGTTTTGGTTTTAAGTAAGAATTGGGCTCATCGAGTCCTAGGCCCAAGTGAAACTTAACCCTTTAATAGGCCCAAAAATAAGTTGCGAATTCAGCCAAGTTTTCGAACCGATAGTATTGCATTTGAAGAATAATCTTACCGAAAATTTTACCTTAGAAAACTCTGGGCCTGTTTGGAATTGCTTCTGGAATGGGTTAGAAGTGCTTATTGGTTATTGAAGCTCTTTCTGGAAAAGCACATGCACGACTTTTTCAGGAAGCACTTTATGGAATTGCAAACCATTCAAAACATGGAAATGGTTGATGGACGTTACGGGGGCTACCAAACAGCTTCAAGGTCTGATGTGTAAGATGTGAGTGTCAAGGAGAATGAGTTCTTGTTCTCGACAAATTAGTAGCTCAGATTATGAGATCATTTTGAGAAAATCTCATTCCTACTTAAGATTAAGAATCCTAATAACATGCAATTATATTCAAGTAACCTTATCAAGTTTTGACAAGAGTTCAATATCAAGAAGGACTATACCGAAACCCTAATCAGTGTGGAATATCCAAGGTATCGGTTAATAGGCCTAATATCAAGGAAGGTTGGATATATATAGAGAGGTCCCCGCACTCACAGCACCCATCCTTTTTGAGTGAACCCTATTCTAGCTAGATTATTGGTTGTTGAGTGTAGAAGACCTTCTTTCATTCCTTGCAGCAATGGCGAGCTCTTCTTCAGGTAAGCATACTATCTTTACATGTGCATGTCATTGTATGTATGTGATTCTATGCATGCAGTGTTCAAATCACCAACATGTGGTATCAGAGCACACACTATCATGTTTAGAATCCTTATAAGCACAAGTATATATATTGAATAAGTTCTTGATCCTGACATCAGACTTCCGCGCATTGAAACTGACATAATTATTGACTATTACCTATTAACACCATGTTTCAAACTTATGATCACTTATACACGCACATGTATTTATATATATATATATATATGTGTGTGTGTGTGTGTGTGTGTGTGTGTGTGTGTGTGTACCTGTTCTGCAAGTTTCATTTGCAGGAGAGCAAGGATGAATCTCCAGATCTCGGAGAACCAAAACCTAATGAGTTGCTGTCACTAAATGACCTGGCAGACAAATCTCTTTTGTGAATCATGATCAATTTCAACTCAAAAGTGTTTGTATCAATGTTTCAATTTATCTGTTCAAGTTGAACAGAATGATTAAACTGATGGTGAGTATAATTTGAGATAATTCAAAAGAATATTTATATTCAGTCATGTTTAATTTGGTGTATAAGTGAGATGCAAAATAAATATTGATGCAATTTTATCTGCTCGAAAGTGTTAAAATTGTGTTGCTAATATGAAATTTTGTATTTCAGTTGTGCAAACCCTAATATAATCAGTTTTTGATCTAAAGATATGACTGGTATTATATGACTTTTGATGTCATTAATTGTTCATACCTTGAACTTTAAATGATGAGCTTATGAGAACAAACACTGAACACTTATTGTTGATGCAACTATAACTTCTCTTAAGTTCTCCAATATTGAAACACGAACTGGTTCCTACTATAAGAAGTGGAAGGAAGACATGGAGATAACCCTTGGCATGATGGACTTCGATTTGGCTTTAAGAGAAGTCAAACCTGTTGCGATAACTGCTACAAGCACAGCAAAAGAAAAACTGAAGTTTGCTCAATGGGAGAAGGCAAATAGAATGTCTCTCATGATTATAAGGAGGGCCATGACGAGCAATGTGAAAGGTGGCATTCCAAAGAGTGACAGTGCAAAAGAGTTTTTGGATGCAGTGGGAAACAAGGTCAAGGAATCTGAGAAAGTTGAAACGGGGAATTTTCTCACAAAACTGACATCCATGAAGTTTGATGGTGTTGGTAGTGTGAGAAAACATATTCTGAAAATGTCAGACATAGCACAGAAGCTGAAAGACCTGGAGCATCTGATCACATATCAGTTTTTAGTGCATATGGCATTAAATTCCTTACCTGCACAATATGGCCAACTAAAAGTGTCATACAACACTCAGAAAGCAACATGGGATATCGATGATTTAATTTTCATGTGTGCACATGAAGAGTTGAGGCTGTCAACTGATAAAGTGAAGATTGTGAACCTTGTTCACACTCCAAAGGACAACCATGTTGTGGTTGATCAGTTATCTGTGGTTGCTTGTAAGCAGAAGAAAAACTCAAAATTTTCTTCTTTTAAAAATGCTAACCCCCTTAAACGATCTCAAAAGTTTAAAGTCACCTCTGAAGCACCAAACCCTTGTTATTTCGGCAAAGAAATTGGTCATTTAAGGAAAGATTGCACTGATTTTCAAAATTGGCTTGTTAAGAAAGGTAATGAAATCAACGTTTAAGTTTGTTTCGAGTCAAATTTGATTTATGTTCCTCCTTTTAGTTGGTGGTTCGATATTGGTTGCTCAATTCATATTACAAATACCTTGCAGGGCTTCACAAAACTAAAGGAGATAAATAATGAAGTTACAATGTTTTTTTGTTGGGAATGAGAGCAAAGTAGCAGTCGAGTCCATTGGCAGTGTCTCTTTAAAACTTTCTTCTGGTTTCATTTTGTTTTTAAGTCCAGTAATCTATGTACCTTCAATGAGAATGAACTTGATTTCAGCTTCTAGTTAGTTAAATCATGCTATACTTTTATTGGAGACAATGAAAGTGTAAGACTTTTCCATTCGAATAAATTAGATACCTTGCTTCGTTATGTTTCCCTTCATGTTGATATGTGGCAGTTGCAATGTGATTATTTACATGAATGCTTTACAGTTTGTCATATTCGTTCCAAGAGACTATCCCAAAATGAAAATTCTCCTATACTTTGGCATAAGAGACTCGGCCACATATGTAAAGAAAGACTTGTGATTTTAACTAACAAAATCTCATTCCATACCTTGATTTTGGAAGTCTCCCAACTTGCATTGATTGTTACAAAGGGAAAATGACCAATACCAGAAAATGAGGATCCACAAGAAGCAACCAACTTTTAGATATAATTCATACAGATGTGTGTGGCCCTTTCCCAAATAAAACAATATGTGGTAACTCGTACTTTTTCACCTTTATTGACGATTTTTCAAGATATTGTTATGTGTACCTTATATATGAAAAGTCTTATGTTCTTGATTGTTTTAAAATATACAAAATTGAGGTTGAAAAGCAACTTGAAAAGAACATTAAAATAGTGAGATCAAATAGGGGTGGTGATTATTTTGGCAGGTTTACAGAAACTGGACAACACAAGGGAGCCCTTGCATCTTATCTTGAAGCATCGGGGATCATTGCTCAATACACTACTATAGGTACTCCACATCAAAATGGAGTGGCAGAAAGAAAGAATAGGACCTTAAAGGACATGATTTGATCCATGTTTTCAAGGTCTAAACTTCCAATTTTTCTGTGGGGAGAAGCACTCAAAGCAGCCAATTATACACTAAATAGGGTTCCAAGCAAGTTTGTCAAAGTTATACCTTTTGAAGCTTGGACAGGAAGAATGCCAAGCTTCAATTATTTTCATGTCTGAGGATGTAAGGCTGATACACGTTTTTATAATCCTCAAGAGAGGAAGTTGGATCCAAGGACTGTAAGTTGCATGTTTATTGGATATGCTGACAAGTCCAAGGGTTTTAAGTTCTGTTGTCCTGATTCTCACACTAGAATTCAGAAGACCAACAATGCAAAATTCATTGAAGACCTGGAAGAAGAAACAGTGCAACACAACAGCCGAAATTTCGAAGAAATTGGAAATGAAATTGGTTAGCCTTCTGCAACAATCGATGCACCGTTGCTTGTGAATCAAGAAAACTCTTTCACTCTCCCAATTGTTTTACAAGCTGCTCAGCAAGTGAACACCATATCTATTCTTGAAGCAGTGCAATCAACAGTTCATGGTTGCAATCCTGAACCTCAAGTTCCTGAGCACCAAGTCTCTAAGGATGTTGTTCAACCATTACAACAAACGCAACTGCCTTATACAGTCAAACAGGTAAAGAAAACCCATGATCTTACCTGATTTTGTGTACTTACAAGAGACAAAATACAATATTGGAGATGATGATGATCCTCTCACCTTTAATCAAGTTGTCAATAGCCCGAGAACAGATTTATGTCGTGCTGCAATGATTGAAGAACTTGCAGTTATGGAAAAGAACCAAGTTTGGACATTGGTACCACTTTCATGCAATTCCAAACTCATTGGCTACAAATGGGTGTTCAAAACCAAAAGAAATGTAGAGGGAAAGGTTGAAAGATATAAAGCTAGACTTGCAACTAAGGGTTTTACATAAAGGGAGAGTATTGACTATAATGAAACCTTATCACCAGTTTCATCCAAAGACTTCATGAGGGTGATCATGGCTTTAACAGCCCATTTCAACTTGGAATTACATCAAATGGATGTAAAATCAGTCTTCCTCAATGGTGTTTTGGATGAAGAAATAGTAATGGTTTAGCCACCAGGTTTTGAGAAGAAAGGGAATGAGTATATGATCTTCAAACTCAACAAATCGATCTATGGGTTAAAGCAATCATCCAGGCAGTGGTACATCAAATTTGATCAAGTTGTTTCTGCTTTTGGTTTTGAAGAAAACAAGATTGATGACTATATATATCTCAAGGTTAGTGGCACAAAATTCATATTTTTGGTATTGTATGTGGATGATATCTTGTTAGCTAGCTCAGACTTAACTATCTTGCACACCACTAAGACCATGTTAACTGAAAGTTTTGAAATGAAAGATCTTGGTGATGCGCACTTTGGTCTTGGCATTGAGATTGAGAGAGACAGATCCAATAGGATGATAAGGTTGTCCCAAAAGTCCTATATTGACAGAATCATGAAGAGATTCAACATGGAAAAATGTGCAAGTGGTGAGCTTCCCATTGCAAAAGGTGACAAGCTATGTACTGATCAATGCCCTAAAAATGATCTTGAGAAAACTGGAATGAAGGATAAGCCTTATGCTTCACTTGTTGGCAGTATCATGTATGCTTAAGTATGCACAAGTCCTGATTTGGGGTTTGCAGTTAGTGTTTTAGGACGTTTTCAATCTAATCTTGGGACTTCTCACTGGACTGCAGCAAAGAAAGTACAGAGGTACTTAAAAAGAATAATGAACCTTGCATTGGTATACCAACAAGTTGAGCATTTGGAAATGGTGGCTTATTTTGATTTAGACATAGCTGGATGTGTTGATCATAGAAAATCTACAAGTGGATATGTTTTCCTCCTTGTTGCTGGTGTAATCTCGTGGAAATGCTCCAAGCAAAAGGTGATTGCTTCCTCAACTGTGGAGGCTGAATTTATTGGTTGTTACACTACCACCAAACAAGCAATCTGGTTAAGGAATTTTATCGTGGGCATGAAGGTTGTAGATTTAATCGAAAAACCTATAACTATTTACTGTGACAACAAGGATGCATTTTTCTTTTCTAGAAACAACAAGAGGTCCATCGCTTGCAGATTAATGGGCATAAAATATTTGCATGTGAGAGATGAAGTCAAAAAATGATTGATCAACATAGTTCATATTGGAACTGATTTTATGACAGATGATCCAATGACTAAAGGCTTACCAGTGGGAGTGTTCAAGAAACATGTCTAGAACATGGGAATACGAGAAGATTTTGGTTCTGTTAATGAGTGGGTGTAGTCACCCATTGCTTGTTTTCTGTTATGTTTCTTTTCGCTTAATTGGATGCTTTCGTAATGTTTTGTTCTCATGTTATCTTATTGAAATAATATGAGCTATGCTTTTGTATGAGGCTCAGTTCAAGAGTTGAATTTTGTTTTATCAACCTAAAACTTTTGAATTCTGTCAAACAACACAGTGCTTATGGATTAGATACTTGTAATCATAAAGTGCACATGTAGAAGGAATTACACACTGCATTTATGATTCAGTATTCAAAGTTATAAGTGATAGGTTGTTTAAGGTTTAATTGCAACTTCCGGGGACTCAGTGATCACCTTAGTCTTAACCATTGTAATGTCATTCTTCTTGGACACTCAAGTGGGAGAATGTAAGATGTGATTGTCAAGGAGAATGAGTTCTTGTTCTCGATAAACTGGTAGCTCAGATTATGAGTGATCATGTTGAGAAATCTTGTTCCTACTTGGCTAAGATTAAGAGTCCTAATAACATGCAATTATATTCAAGTAACCTTATCAAGTTTTGACAAGAGTTCAATATCAAGAAGGACCATACCGAAACTCTAATCAGTGTGGAATATCCAAGGTATCATTTGATAGGCCTGATATCAAGGAAGATTGAAAAAGCACCTGGAAAAGCACCTGCACGATGCTTTTTCAAGAAGCACTTTACGGAATTGCAAACCATTCAAAACATGGAAATAGTTGATGGACGTTACGGGGGCCACCAAACAGCTTCAAGGTGTGATGACCACTAGAACAGAGGTTAGTGCGTCTTTTTTGCATGTCCTACACAGTCCAGGCACATGTCTTAGTTTCCTTACGGTTCTATGATATTTGTCTCCTCACAATATCAATGCTTACGACGAGAACAGGAAGCAGATATTTTCCACAAATGCACAAAGAAAGAAACCTTTTTCGGAATCCTGCAAAAAGTGTGACCGCACCTGCTCCCTGGTCAACTTCATCAGTTCTTCATGCCTGAAATGCTTGTAGTTTTCAGTCATCTTCTTCCTTTTTAGAAGTGCAACGTTTTCCTCCTTTATTTCCGAGTTCCAAATAGCATGTAACAAGGCGGGATCGGGCCTTCGTCAACTTGGATGATTTCTCAATTAACAAAAACAAGGGGAACTAGCCATCGGGTTTGCTCTTTTTGCCTGCGGGACCATCAAATAGCTAGTGTTGTGTTCGAAGCCATCACTAAAACTGGATGCAGTTTTCATACGCTCGTTCATGGTCCGTTGTTCTTAATCTGTCTTGTTGGTGTGAGCAGGATTGACGACAACATGGAAGAATCATTGGCAAATGTTGATATTTTCCTGATGATCTTCATCTTCTTTGTGGCTTAAATCTTGGTACCGAAAAACTGAAAAGTGAAAACGCGACAATAGAATTCTTGATGATGGGTTTTTTAGGGTTCTTCAACTCCACGTGAAGTCGAGTATTGAAAGTAAAATAGGGTTCTTTGTTCTGTATACTTGATGAGCTTCCGGTATACCCATTTTTGGATTCTCAAATGTAGCTTGTACGAGAATTTATATCATACAATTTATCTTCTGGCTGATTGTATATCTCACTATGTTAACCTAACTCTACATGTGACGCGACTATAAAGCTACAGTTTTAGATATATGTCGATTGAAAGAGTTAAAAGGCAATAAGATTGATTGTACAATCAAGAGGTTTCAGGGCTGGGTACTGCTACTGGCTCTATCAGTCAAGGCAACTTAGGCAAGCATTCAATAATGGTCCAAGCTTTAGTCCAACTCATGTCCTTTATATCTCAAAAATGACAATAAAATTTTGGGTAAACTGCTGATTAATTTACGGATTATAACCTGAGTGAAAATTAGGTTTCAAAACTATTTTTTTCGGTAAAACAAATCCCTAAATTCATTAAAAACTGCTAATTTCATCCTTATTATTATATTTAAAACTATTATAACTCATTTTTCGTCAACTTAAGTCACGTGATTTGCACGTAACACATTTTAGAAGCTAATACCATCACTTCCTTGCCTATAAGTCTTTAACGTTGCATATTGGTTGAGAATCTAATTTCTAATTTACCCTTCCAAGTTAACTTTGTACTCTTTTTTTTTCAAAAAAAGAAAAGAGAAGATAAGTCCTTAAACACATGCAAGTCACATGATTTAAATTAACAAAAAAATTAATAAATTAGCCTTTTTTTTGGTGTAGCACCTCCAAAACTAGAAAAGTATTTGATTTTTTTTTTAAATAACCAAGTGCTTGTGAGCGTAAGTGCTTCTTGCACAAGCCATAGGTTCCTACTTGATTGTTAAGGGGGTGATGTTATCCATACATGTATCTCTCACACACCTCTGATAATTTATGTCTTTTGATCTTTTTCAATTAATTCGATTAAACAAACGGAAATTGTGAGGATTGTGTGGAAGGTAAAAAGAGACGTGTGGATAGCACCACCCTTATTAAAATTGAAAGTTTTGGCCTTTATGGATACGACCATTGGGAGCCACACGCATGGTTATGCTACATTGTGAATGTGTTATCTTATGCGACATACTCTAATCAATATCTTAATTACGGCTGATGTGTAAGGCAACACACTCAATAAGATAACGATGCTATCTTATTTAGAGTGTCTGTCTACGAGTGTGATGCCTTATGCAACGCAGATGCCAGACAACCGTGCCCAAAACTTTGATTTTTGCTGAAGTAGGAAGGGTAACGGAAGTTAGAGCCAGCAATGAGAGGTCAGAAATCAGGAGATGGACAAAGACAAGTGAGTTCATGTTGCAGCACAATTTCTGTGAGTGTTAATGGATGCAAAAACGATGGGAGCCATTAATGGCAGACAAAAGACCAAAATTCAAGTCTCCAAGTCCATGATATATTTCATATAAGATTGGGTAGGTGATGGAAGGTGTCCTTTGAAAAGACTTCATGCTAACTAACACATGGTCCGTGGAATTTGACACTACTAGAGCAACAGGCTTATGTCTCTCCAATATCAAATTAGATTATCTTACAATAATATATCTTCGGTTACACAGTAGAATCTTCGCTTCAATACAATCGACATTGGTACAGTGTTACTCCCTTATTAGCGGACACTTAGAGATAAACTTGTCACATGGTAGTGTAAAGTGTGGAGCAAGAAAGAAATTGTAGAGTTGAAAAGGATGGATTTGGCTGTAGTGGACAATGGACATGTGGGAGATGATTGTCTTATTTAGTATGATTTTTTCTAAATGTATTTAGGGCTTGTTTGGAGTACTTTTAAAACGATTAAAATAGTTTTTACAAAAAAAAAAAATTTGGGTTCCAAAATCACTTGAAGGTGGTTCCTATTTTCCCTGCAAGAAGCACTAGTTATATACTTCTTGTAGGAAACATTTAAGTGTTTTTTCATGATTCACTTTCAAATTTGCTAAGCATTAGTTCAAAAAATACTTTCACCAAAATCAAAAGCGTTTTTAGTCATTTTATAAGCACTTCCAAACGACCCTTAGTATGATTTTGAATTGAATCATTTTGATGGTTGTTGCCTGCTTTGATTCCATTTACTTCACATATTTTGTTCTTATAAACAGAC
Organism: Malus fusca; assembly: GCA_035220775.1. Lineage (NCBI taxonomy): Eukaryota > Viridiplantae > Streptophyta > Magnoliopsida > Rosales > Rosaceae > Malus > Malus fusca. The sequence continues at coordinate 29,884,391 of CM069065.1, forward strand.
TTTCGAACTCGAAACTTCTTACTCGTGAATCAAATTAGAGTTTACGTAGAGCAAAATACACACAAGCATGCAAAACTTACAAAGGACTCGTTAATGATATCATGACCTAACAAAAAAAAACATTATACACTAATACAATTATTAGCATTCCATTATCACTAATTATATGCACAAATTGTAGACCTAATAATAATAAAACCGAATTATTATTCATGCAAATAAAGTTGAAAATATTGGTGGACCAACCAAACGCCCTAATCATATTACATTCAGAATATTCATTACTAAATTTTCAGGCTGATGCAGATCAATGATTAGCTTTAGCCACATAAACTTGAAGAAGATGATCCAAAACATTTTATATTTACAAAAAATTAATTAAACATATCCAGCAGCATTAATCCATCAAATTAATGATTGATTATATATTAAAAATGTTGTGTTTTGCACTCTTTATCAAGCCGATGGAATTCGGTGTGGCCCGGTGAGGCACTTTGGAATGGGTGATGGTGGACATAGTTACGATCATCGGCTTTGGTCATGCCACTAGACAATTGATTAAGGCATTGCACAATGATCCGAACACTTTGTCGCATCTTCTCAATACAGATACAACAACGATCATAACAATCTTAGAAATGATGAATATTCGAGTCAACGTTCATAGATTTGGGTCCTACATTAATAATTAATTTCTATCATTGATTAAATTTTATTTCCAACGAGAGGTTAGCAATTTTTCTCATTCGAGCAGTATTATAATCTAACTAGAAAAATGACTTTTACATAGTTTTTTTTAGATAATTAGATATAAGATTAGTTAGAATCATAGTCAATTACTGAGTTTACCTTGAAAATTTTGCTTAGTAGTTTAAATCCATTAACTTTTGATCCAACTAAGCAGCATTTCTATATTGCAATGGTGACTCAGCCCTATTTGAACCTACGTATGAAGCTCGTTAATAGAAATCACATGTTTAACAAGGTTCACTATTAATGTTCTTTCGAACCTACATATCAGATTCATTAATCTGATATACCAAACCAAAACCCTAGCTTCACTAAATTAAAAATCTACGAGAACAAGTTTAGTAGTGAAGAAATTTAGAACTCAGCTCGTATAAATAAAATTATATAAAAAATTCAAAGTTCCATTGTTCAAATAGCAACGACTTCGAGATTTCAAATAGGTTGAAATTTTCATATCACATTCCAAACTAAGAGTTTGCTATCAGCATAAGACGTTTTATCGTAGTGGTGGAAAGTAGTTATCTTTATGTACTTTTATGTGAGTTCGATTTTCACCAATTTTTCGGCACACTAAAAATTTTCTCAAATCTTGGGACTCAAATTCATAGAGTTTTTTTTTTCTTTTGTTTTGTTTTTGTCTCAATGAAATTTGCATCGAATAAAGCAAAAGATAATTAAAATAGTTTTCGAATGAAGTGTGCATATATTAAAAAAAATGTGGATCAAATATTTTTCTCTAACTAAACTAGAGATGAGAGATGTCGAACTTGTGTACAAACGATATGAATATAAATATACATGTAATGGATCTTTTACAAAATTATAAACCATTTTTTTATGGGTGCAAAAATCATGTCCTAGGATGCATGCTTGATAACCAAGACAGATTCTGAGGGGAGGAAAAAAGTGACAGAAAATACCAAGAATAAACTACAAAGAGGAAAGCTTGGAGCTCACAGTTTGCTATCCTGAGAGAAGCATTTGCAGATATGGAAGAAGCCAAAAAAATCCAATATCTTCCTTTTCATTCTTATTTCAAGCAAATATTCTTCTATTTTGTGGGTAACCCTACAAATGCCTTGTGATAATTATGGCATGGTTGGACCCTTTCCCTTACGTATGAAGTGCGAAAAATAATATCACTTCATCACCATCCAAATTTGTCATGCTGATATGATGTTAGTGGTAGGTGCAAATTGGAAAGATTGATTTTCAAGAAGATTGCCGCTGATCTTAAAGCAAAATCAAGAACCGGCGGTAGAGAATTTTTCGTTTGTTTTTTTCTGTAGACGGCTAGGGTTTTGTCAATTCTTATCTTGCGGCATAGGTTGATCCTTAGTTATATATCATGGTTTGAGACGAATGGTTTTTAGAATCCATAATCTTCTTGTTATATACAGTGTATATATTAATGCAATATTATATATATTCTTCACCCATTGATGTTAGTTAATTGAAAATTGAATGAAATACTTGCTGAGTATAATCTTTTTTTAACACTGTTTCGCTCTTTATACGTAAGAATTCAAATATTTTCTATAATTATGCGATTGTACCGAATGTGTACTACCCGTCTACATTTCCAATCTAATGCTTTTTTATCATTACCTTAATTCGCTCACTAATCCCAAAATTAATACTTTGTTTAGGCTTGGGCATGCGTGATGCATAATATATACTTTTAGTATTCACAAAAGGTTAATGGGAACAAGAACTAGCTAGACTACTTCTACTTAATGATTCTCTTAATCTCATCGGTTACTTTAAAACAGCTGAGAGCCGTAGCTCGCCACCAATTGTCTTTTTTTTTTTTAATAATAAAAAAAGAGGAAAACGGTTGAGAGAGATGTAAATTTGTCCATACAATCGACTTGATAGGCACTATTAGATTAGGATGATGTCCCTAAAAATTAAACCAAATGAATAATTAAGTGAGCCATGCAAATTTTAATTAATGAATTAATTAGCATGAATTATGAGTCAGATTGAGATAATTGAGAAAAGAGAGACAGGGAGCATATTATGGAAAAGCTAAGTAAAAAGATGAAGAACCAAGTGAGAAGGAGGCCCCTCCACCCACTATAAGCATGTTTATTATCTAATCACTCGTGATAAAAAGCAAACCAAATAGACGTTAATGGTGATTTTGATAGAGATTAAAGTCTCCGTTAAAAGGTTTAATTCTGCTTACTTTTTGACTGCATGTTAAAGGAGCAGTTCACCAAATTCTTAAAGAATGAGACTTTCTCTACAAAAGTTTACTCATCGAATCTCTTCAAACGCATTTCAAGAATAAACGTTTATGTTCGTTTTTTACTATGTTACCAATTCATTCATGTTATAGGACTGTATGACAAGTCATGTCCGAATATACTTCTTTCAAAAGTGCACATAAAAAGCCTAAGAAATTCATTGTACTAAGACTCGAAGGATCATCCAAGAATTGAAAGACTCGAAACTAGTTAAGAAGACTCAACTCAACAATTAAATGACTCAGTTGATAATAACTCTTGAGAGTCATCAGCCTGTTATTCGCGACGTACATTGAATCTGTTATTCGCGACGTACGTTGGATCTGTAAAGCGAAAGCCATACACTATTATTCATTCATATAAAACATGAAGAAGTAACTATAGATTCGAAATATATATCAAATGCCTAGGGGTGGAGAAATCCTGCAAATATTTATTGAACGCTTCTAGGTTATATGCACATGTACATTAAATGAAATACAGAGATGAGTGACTGCATATTGAATTGGATGGGCCATGTTATATTAGAGAAAATTTCCAACGTGTCAGGAACACAACGTACATCAAGTGTAATAATACAATCGGTTGATTTTTTTTTTAAGTTTCCAACAAATTGTATTATAACACATGATATACCAGAGCATGTTCCCGGTACACTGAGAATCTCTTATTATATTATAGGTACTAATGAACTAATATAGCTCTTAAGTGTAATCTAGTGGAATTAAGTAATTTTGTAAGTCTTCTTCACTCTTCATGAAAACTTAGAGATTTCTCAAGAGTATAAGATAAGATCAATGATTATAATCACCTTGGATTTGAAGTTAATCAATGGAGATTTACTAGCATATTTGGATTTCCATCATATATAGAAATATTTCGCTTGCACGATGTCGATTCAAAATCTGTAAAGTATACAATTCAAAGCTTATTTATCTAATAATGTTTTATTGCCAAACAATTTGGCATATTACATACGTAACTATTAATTATCAAACTACGAGTCAAACCAATTAATGACAATGAGTTTAAATACATGAACCCACGATTTTAATTGGCATTCTAAACAACTGTAATACAAATTATGATATAATCGTAATGTACTTACCATAATAAAAAAGAAAGTAATTTTCATGTTCGTTTTTTCTTAACTAATTTCCTTTTCTTCGAACATTTATTTCGAATAAATTAAAGAAAAATCAAGCAACAAACACAATATTAGAGATACACAAAAAGGAGTAATTTGACACAAAAGACTGAAGCTGGATTTAGTTGGGACAATCAATTATCCAAGTTTAATCTGTCCACCAACCTCCATTTCTGCCATTATAAAACTACTTCAGTATTTCTCACAGAGAGAGGGGGAGAGAGAGAGAGAGAGAAGTTCACTGATAGAAGCTAACTTCTCTGCAACAGTTGACAGAAACACAGTGCACAGAGACAGAGAAACTGAGAAAGAGAAGGGAATAGATTTCATGCTCTGGTAATTACATTGTTCCTTTGCTCTATCGTCTTCTCAATTTCTTCTGAAATATATTATAAATAATCGTATTATATTTTCTTATATACAAAAGTAGTGGTCTTTCTGCAACTCTTTTCCTTCTCAGGTGCCTTCTTTATGTCAGATCTCTCTCTATTCTCTCAAAAACCCAGGAATCAAAATCCCCATAAAACACCACCTCCAAAAACTCCCCCTTTTCCCCTTCTTTTCTTCTGTTTCTCACAGAATCATCTTTAACTCCTGCCACGGATTGTGCCAAGTTTAGAGAGAGAGAGAGAGAGAGAGAGAGGGGGGTGAAATTCGGCTGCGTCTGACACGAGTCTTAAAGTCTATATCTTTACTTTTAAAGTTCCAATCTTTGGAAGTTTTCAGAATTAAAAACTCTCTGCAACGGCCAACCCAAGTGCCACTGCAGTTGCATGCTCGTGTCTCTCTCTCTGCTTTCCTTTCGTCCATTCAAACACCAAAACGAGATAAATCACTCTCTCTTTCTCTCTCTCTCTACACACTCTCTCTCTCAAGAGTGAGAGGAGTTAAAGAAAGTAACCGATTCTGCGGAGAGTCTCACATTTGTCAAATCCACATAAAAGCTTCCATTATATATCCCCAACAAACTCTCTTCCTTTTCACACACTTCCATCTTCCAAAACAAGTAAGATTTTTTTATTTGATTTGGGTTGAGTATCTTTTTATTCTTCACTTTCCTCTGTTTTTACTTTCTGGGTTTTGATTATTGGAGTGATAAATCCTTAATCTCATGGTTTAACATGTCTGTTAAACGTTTCAGAATTTTTAATTCGTCAGAAATGTCAGCCCAGAAGCAATCAGAGGAAGCCATAACCTTCAACCAGACCGACGGTAGAGAGGAAGAAGAAGAACACTCAGCAGATCAGAACTCGGGTTTTAACCTCAGAAGCTTCCTCTGGCATGGCGGCTCCGTCTACGACGCCTGGTTCAGCTGCGCATCGAACCAGGTCACAGATTTACCAAAATCCCACCTCAAAATTGGCATTTTCGGACACAAATTCTGATAATCTAACGTTGTACTGCCCTGTTCTGTTCTGTTTTGGTCAAAACAAGAACAGGTTGCTCAGGTTCTGCTGACTCTGCCCTACTCCTTCTCCCAACTGGGAATGCTCTCGGGAATCATATTCCAGGTATTTTACGGAATCATGGGGAGCTGGACTGCTTATCTGATCAGCATTCTCTACGTCGAATATCGAAGCCGAAAAGAAAAGGAAAATGTCAGCTTCAAGAACCATGTCATCCAGGTGATTATTTCTCACAATGGCAAACCATTTTTTCACTCAATTTTCAGTGCAGAAAGAGAGAAGGTAAAAAGAAAGAGTTCTTTATTTGATTCTGTTGTGGGAATTTTTTTTATCAGTGGTTTGAAGTGTTGGATGGTTTGCTGGGTCCTTACTGGAAAGCCATTGGATTGGCCTTCAACTGCACTTTCCTCCTCTTTGGATCTGTCATCCAACTTATAGGCTGTGCAAGGTATGTCATTTTTAATTCATCATTTTATAAGCAAAATTTAGAAACATGGCATTTTCTTCGATATATGCACAAATAAAACCGGTTAGATGTTTTTAATCAAAAAATTGAATTTGAATTACACTAAAAGTGGGTTTTATACGGCTTATTATCTGTTTAGTGTCCCTATTTCAACTTCGATTAAAATTTTGTAACCGGTTATGTTTGAGCGTTTTTCTGTTTGCTGGAGTTCAAAGGGGTTAATTATTGTCTGTTTAGTGTCAGCGAGTTCTAGTTTTGATTAAAAATTTGTAACGAGTTCTCTTTGCGCATGTTTCCCGTCTTGTTTCGTTTGATTAGTACTTAACTTTTGAGTTGTGTTGTTGATTAATGCTTGATTATGCAGCAACATATACTACATAAATGACCATCTGGACAAGAGGACATGGACCTACATATTTGGAGCATGCTGTGCCACCACAGTCTTCATCCCCTCCTTCCACAACTACAGAATTTGGTCCTTTTTAGGGCTTGGAATGACCACCTACACTGCCTGGTACATGACCATTGCAGCCATTGTTCATGGCCAGGTAAAAAATTTAATTTTAATCATTCATCAACGTCCCTGTTCGCTCTTCGGTTATCTCTCCGTTTTTTATTCACTGTTGATTTTGGCTCTGCTATTTTGGACTTACAGGTTGAGGGTGTGAAACACTCAGGACCAGATAAACTGGTTTTGTATTTCACCGGCGCCACCAACATACTGTACACTTTCGGCGGCCACGCCGTTACTGTGTGAGTCTTTACTTAAAGTGTTAGTGAATTTTTAATTTTTGACTAGAATTAATCATGATGTTCCTTCTTCCTTTTTATTTTTATTTTCTTACTCAGTTTTCAAAAGGGTTTTCTTGCACAGTGGAATTCATTATTATGCAGCTTTTGCTTGCCATTAATGGGTTGAAGAGAGAAGTGAAAATTATGAAAGGGAAATGAAAATGATATGAGTGAGAAAATTTGTTTTTTTATTAATAATTATCGTCCTGAAGTTCGAACTCATGACGTTTTCCGACAAAGTGGAGACTGAGTGACGTTGAATGGTCATACTTATATAAGTGAGAGAATAAAAGTGGAAAATAAAAGTGGAATAATAAGTGGTATAATTGATGTTATTGTTTGCAGGGAAATCATGCATGCAATGTGGAAGCCTCAGAAGTTTAAGTATGTCTATCTCTTTGCTACCCTCTATGTATTCACTCTAACCCTTCCATCTGCAACTGCTGTGTACTGGGCCTTTGGCGACCAACTCCTCACCCACTCGAACGCCTTCGCGCTCCTTCCCCGGAATAAGTGGCGTGATGCGGGTGTCACATTGATGCTCATTCACCAGGTGATGATCATGATGACTCTAGTTACTTGTACACTTTGTTAAAATTTCTCGCTGTTTTGGCGCTGCCTAAGCAGCTAAGCTACCATGGTTGCTTTAGATTCGAAGCCATGACTTCAAATTTGAAACATTTCAATTTTGGTTATGTAATCTTCCCATGTGGTTGGCATATGCAGTTCATCACATTCGGGTTTGCTTGTACGCCATTGTATTTCGTTTGGGAGAAAGTAATTGGAATGCATGACACCAAGAGCATATGTTTGAGGGCAATTGCCAGGTTGCCTGTGGTGATACCTATTTGGTTCTTGGCCATCATATTTCCTTTCTTCGGTCCCATTAATTCAGCCGTTGGCGCTCTTTTGGTCAGCTTCACCGTCTACATCATACCCGCCTTAGCTCATATGCTCACCTTCAAATCCGCCGCTGCTCGCCAGGTAATGCCTCAATCCTAATCTCCCCATTAGACCACTATATACGTTTGTGTATGTATATGCGTGTGCGCGAGGCCTCGTAGACAATGTAACCCAGCACATTTTGTCTACAACTCATTTCATTAGACAACACTGGTCTTACATTACTTATTGAAGTGCAATTGTGTGATTTTCGTGTGGCCAGAATGCGGCAGAGAAGCTTCCGTTCTTCCTCCCGAGCTGGACAGGCATGTACGTGGTGAACGCATTCATCGTGGTGTGGGTGTTCGTAGTCGGGTTCGGATTCGGAGGGTGGGCTAGCATGACCAACTTCATCAGGCAAGTTGACACTTTTGGGTTGTTTGCAAAGTGCTACCAGTGCCCTCCCAAAGTCTCAGCCTCCCCACCACCACATCACTAAGCTTCTCTCTCACATTGTATCATACACATGGTGTCCTGCATTTTACCTTATCTTTTGTGTAGCCCCTATAAATATTAGTACATTATTGCAAGATGTGAAGAGTGGATTGGTGTTGTTTCCTTTTGAATCAAAGCAATATTTTGTTACATTTAGTTTATCTTAAAATGTTCAATCTACTTAATTACTAGATAATTTCTCTTCGTTTATTGATGTTGCATACAATTATATATCGAGATTAAAGAAGAATTAAGCATTTTTATAACCGAAATGTCAGATTTTTAGATTTTCCAAACAATCACTCTTATAAATCATTCAAATCTGAAATCATTTGCATGTGAATCCTTATGAAACCGAAAACGGATGATTTCGATGACCAATATGAAATCAAACGCTTTTGACGGATTCAAAATTTTCAGTTTTTGGTTTTCTCACTAGCAGATTCACATGAACAATACTTCACGCTTGTCGTTTTGCTGCTGATTTATGTACGTTATAGGTTTGACTGGTCAAATGTTAATGGTGGGGATCCTTTGATGTGGATTGGGAGTGTAACTGTGAAACTCAACTAGTGACTTGGATGGCCAACTCAAGATCCATCCCACTTGTGACGTTATGATAGGGCGGGCCACTCTCCTTAGATGGGAGAAATTCGTCAGTCTACCGACGGATTGGCTCACCCGTCCAATCACACACATAAAAATCATGTGCATTCTTGGACAAGATCTCATTTGTAGCAGTAGATTCAGAAATTTAACCTTGTAGGGTCTTAGCGTAAAAGATCTAAGCGTGCGCACTACGCAAAATTTTCATTTTTTCATTGAAGCATCTAGTTGAGCACTTAGTGAGCATGTTGTTTTCTTCCTAGTTCTATCAATAGTTTCGAAGGCCTAATGTCGAGCGTCACCCTTGCCAAGGCATGCTGCTAAGGCTTGTCTTAAAGCAGGTTGAGCATCACTTGCTAAGGCCCGCCAAACTCGGCCTAGGAGGCATTTCGTCTAACAGTTTGTGGGCATTCTTAGGTCTCATAAGGATCCCAGAACCTAAGAGGACCCCCTTGAATCCGTCACTACTCATTTATTTGTAGCTAGCCATATACCTGAGCTTCACTTAAGTTCTTACATATCACCGAAGATATATTATGATTTGCATATATCATTCATCAGTAGATCTATCATTTCCCACACTGAGAAGAGTCACACACTAGAAGACTATCACTTAAGCCAAATGTTGCTACTTGTATTTTCAGTTTTCTCATTCAATTTCATGCATCATGATGCAGATCTCGATTCTATTTTTTAAGTTCACAATCCAAATCTGAAAACCTAAGTAATACTCCAATTAAGCTTGGTTTCCTTTGTTTGTACCATACTTGACCAATCCCGAAACTACTGAGCACCGGTCAACGTTATATCGTCAAGGACCCAGAAAAGTTTCCCTCCAACCAGAAGGCCAATCATAGCGCGACACGTGTTGACATAAGAAGCCAATCATAGCGCGACACGTGTCAACATCAGAAGTCATAATGAAACTAGAAACTCTCTTCTATAAATAGAGATCATTCTCTCACAATATTTCCTAATGTCATTTGTACTAAATCATTCACTAGTACTCACTAAATGAGAGCTTGAACCTATGTACTTGTGTAAACCCTTCACAATTAATGAGAACTCCTCTACTCCGTGGACGTAGCCAATCTTGGTGAACCACGTACATCTTGTGTTTGCTTCCCTATCTCTATCCATTTACACACTTATTCATACTAGTGGCCGGAGCAATCTAGCGAAGGTCACAAACTTAACACTTTCTGTTGTACCAAAATCCTCATTGATTTTGTGCATCAACATCCTTTAAACTTGATGTGAAGCTGACCTCCAATCATGCATCGTGATAAGGTTGGCTAGCTTGATACGATTTTCCGATTTCCCGATTGAACTAATCCCTAACTTGAAGAGACATCGTCCATGCGTCTTTTTCTTCTTTCTACATCCTTTTATCTTTAATCCCATCAACTAAGAGATAAAGCTCCATCTTCATGTTTCGTATTTCCATAAAGCAAGTCAGCTTCTTGATCTATATAAAACCATCATTGCATTTCGTTGTTGGCAATTGGCACATCATAATTCATAATCAAAGATTTTTATTATACTTCAGTGTATGATATGATTTAGATAAATAAATAGTTAGATGTACAGTACAAAATTAAACGTTCGATGGTCACAGATATTAGCGTATCGTGTACATCGATTATTGATGCATACTAGGTAATATCTCAAGTTTATCATGAAGGGTTAGAACCCAATTAAAATATGGATCAATAGAGGCTGAGGCGCAATCCAAAAATAAAAATATTTGTACCATGTAAACTGATCATCTAGGCATGTACATCCTCTCTAATAAAGGTGAGACACTTACACTATGAAAAAAACACTAAATGGTATAAACATCAATGCTCGTAATGTAACAGACTGTAAACGCGAAGCAAAACTAAAAGAGTAAAGAATCACCTTACTTGTCGAGTTTGCTCATAAGAGAAATTCTTTAATCCAAACACAAGTATAGAGCATTACACGCACACAAAGGTGAGTAAAAAAAAGCCCAAGTATTGATGTTTTAGTTTTTACGTGTGCGGTCGGACCATCGGGCCAGAAGAATTTCTCTCTTGTTTATAGTGACAGCCCAAACACAAAACAAGTCCGGTGTGGCCCAAGTTGTGAAAATACCAAACACAAAGCTATTCAACTTCGGAATTGCGTGCGACACCAAACTTCCACCTGCAGCTCACACCAACCTCAAGTTCCTTCCTTTTTAGCCATTTAAAGTAATTTCAACACAGCAGCAGATTTGGGCCTTCAGATTGTGGGGCGACGGAGCTCCAACAATGGCTCCACGAGCACGAGGCAGAAAGGTTCGGCCTTTTCTTTCATTTTCTCACACTTTCTCGCCTTTTCCCGCACTTTCTCACTCTGTCTTTTTCTGACATTTTGCACCTTCACTTGGTATTTGCTGAAGGATACCCGAATGGACGCAGCCATTGATGCGACGCGTGAAATGGGGTTTGACAAGAAACTCGTTCGTTCTACGGTGAATGACCTACTGAAGGTGGGTCTAATTTTTCTAAATTTTTAATTTTCATTGTGTGTGTTTTCATTATTTTCTGTGTAAATCGGTTTTGGGTTTTGGGTTTTGTTCGACATGTGAAAAGGGTTTTGCTTTCAGGTTTATAAGGGAAAGAATAGGACATTGAATCCATGGCAATTTATCGAGGAGTGTTGTTATACGCTCCTGAATGAAGAGCTTCTTGAGAAAGTACAAGCACAAGATGCTGCGGGAAATAGGGTAAGTTGATTGCTTCTTCTTCTTCTTGTTGTGTGCTAAACTTCTTCCCTTTTCGGTATAATGTCCACTTGTCTTGCAGATGCTAACGATTGTCTTCGAGTAGACAGACTTGCACCCTGAATGCCTAGACCTTACTACGGTTGGATTTGTAGCGATGACGAGGAAGATCCACTGGTAATGGCATCGTCTCCATTGTCAGAGTTGGTTAAATTGCTTATTAGGCCAGATAAGAAGAGAAAGCGGAAGTCGAGGTGGGACGTGTGACCTGAAGATATGTGAAGCTCTTGCCAATCCTATCGTGCTTGTAATATGTAGAAAAAGAAATGCTAAGGAGACTCTGAAAGTGAGACTCTCCATTTATTTCTGCCATCTCACAATTTAACGTTAATTCTCATGCCAACATTATATTGAGCAAAAAACATGAGGTGACAGAGAGTTCCTAGAGAGCCCCACTTTTGAGTCTCCTTAGCATTTCTCATGTAGAAATAGGAGTGTTGTATGGAAAACCACAGTTTTCGAACCTTTCGGTGACACACTGATACTATATGATCATTCAAATCTGTTTTGTTGTGGTCATACGTGTGGTGTCGATATTTTGTACAGACCAGTGCAACTCTAGAGAAGAGAAATGTACATTTTGGAAGCCATTGGAACCCAAATTTTGTGTTTAGCAGATGGTGAAAGCTTGTGGGTGGCTTTAGTTTGTTGGTGCTTTCATGTGAGTAATCAGACAGGTGCTTTTTCATCTTAAAATTCAGCTTTTTTTTGCATCACTTTAATTTTCAAGAGGTTTATGGAGAAGAGGAAAATTGTTACTTAATAACCTTAAATTTGAAAATAATTAATAAAATGATTTCATATTTTAAGGATGAGACGAGATTTGTAAATCAAATAATTAAGATTTAAGAGGGTTAGTTATGAACCTAAAGCTGTTGACATTTTAGAGAGTTGGTTATGTACTGAAAAAAAAACCTCATGATTATAGTCGTTCATCGTATATCGTACAGTCAGTTTTCGTTAGGTACTATTTATATTTAATTTTAAATCTTAAATTTCAAATGATTTATGATCGTATGATATACGATGAACGGTCATGATCACAGGATCCTCCAGATCCCTAGAAAAAGGATTCGAAGGGGATATTTTTTCCCAAAATTAGCTCCAAACGGGCACAAAATACATGAATTGTCGTGATTAAGGGAACATACACTCTCTTAACTAACTGACTTAACTCACATCTGTCATTAAAGCTTCACATGAGAAACACTAAGGAGACTCTCAAAAATAAAATTATCTGTCACTTCATGTTTTTAATACAATATTTTATAATGTTGATATGAAAAATTAATATTAAACTAAGCAGTGTCAGAATGTCTATGAAGAAATCTTATTTTAAGTCTTGTTAGCATTTTTGCTTCACAATTCAACGAGTACACAAAATTTCTACTAATTAATAAAACACTCATTGTCAACTAAATCCTTATGAAATTACCAGTTTAACTCTCTAATTAAAATAGAACATGAATAGGAAATATGGGGCAAAAATGTAATTTCACACAACCAAATTTTGCTGTTTTTTTTCAAAGTCTCACATACATGTAATCCTAACATATCTCTGAAAAAAAAAACTTCCCACTCCCACATTCTCTATAACTTTCTTCCTCTCTCCTTCTGTTTCAACAACAAAAATAATTTTTTTTTTCACACTTTGTGTGTGCCCATACTAGTAATAATTAAAAAAAGGCTTAATCTTGGTTTATTATCCTAAAGTTTCTTGGTTTTCAACATTTGTTACATAAAGTTTTTTTCATCCCAGAGTCATACTTCAAGTCTTAATTTTTGGACAGTCTCATACATCCGTTAAACTTGTTGTTAAGTCAGCCGTTAATTGGTGACGTGGCGCACACGTAGACAATAAATGTGTGCCACATGTCATTAAGGGCCCACGTGAGAAATAAAATAAAAATTAAAAAATTAAAAAAAAGAAGAGTGTCGGCCTCCCCCGCTCCCTCCCTTCTCTCCTCTGTGCTCAGCCAAACCCTTCTCTCTCCACGGTCGCTGCCGGCATCACCTCCCGCCGGCCCCAACAACCTGATTACCTCCCCCCAAGTCTGAATTTTCTCTTTTTCTCTCTCCTCTATCTCAGTTTCTCTCTCTATCTTCCAGGGCCCTCCTTACCGCCACTCCTGGCCCTACTCACCGCCACTCAATACATACAACAGAGAGAGAGCCCCCTTCATCTCTCTCTCTCTCTCTCTCTCTCTCGGCTTTCGGTTGGCGGAGATATGAACGGCGGCGTTGCGAGAAGGGAGGTGCGGCGGAGGTGCGTCGCAGAAAAACACCACTCCAAAATTTTCAATGTTCTCAAACAATCACATGGTTTAGATTAACTCAAATCAGAGGCATAGGAAAACAAACTCAACTTAGATTGACGAATCTATATTGGGATCCATGGATTGAGCATGGATCTGATGGTTTTTGGACTAGATGCATTTTTACCTAATGTTGTTGGGATCTTTGGGACTCGGGCATGCAATCCCGACTCTCTAAGCTTTTCACGATGATGGAAGCAAGAATTTCTACGTTTTCCGAGGCATGAGCGCTACAGTCATTTCTCGAGGTTTGAGTAATCTCAGAACCCGAATGGATGGAGGGATTCTGTTGCAGAGAGGGTTGAGGGTTTGCTTTGTATATTTGGAGTCTTTATTCTGGTTTGTTTCGATTCGTGCTGGGGACAACGGGAATCAGGTTGTCGGGGCCAGCGGGAGGTGACGCCGGTGGCGGCCGTGGAGACAGAAGGGAGGGAGGGGGAGCGGGGAGGCCGACACTCTTTTTTTTTTTTTATTAATGGCACCACGTCATCAATTAACGGCTGATTTAACAACAAACTTAACGAATGTATGAGAATGTTCGAAAATTAAAACTTGAGGTATGATTCTGAGATGAAAAAAAATTTACGTAACAAATGTTGAAAAACAAAAAAACTTTAGGTAGTAAACTGACCATTAAAAAAAATACCAATTACGCGCGCTTTAACCAAACGAACCTGAAAACAGATATTGCCTCTCTGCGTCTGCGTCTGCATCTGCGTGTGTTTGTATCTTTTCTCTGAGGATAAGACGCCCTCTCACCTCACTGACACTCTGAAAGCTTCTAACTTTCACACAAAAGCTTCTCTCCAAGCTCCAATGGCGCTAGGGTTTCATCTGAATTAGAACCTCCTACTAGTTGAAATGAACTTCTCCGCAACCTTTCGGGGGAATTTCGTCCCCTTATCGCAGTGCAGCTCTTGCTGCGATCTTCGTTTTCAGCCCTATTTCGCTTCGGGAACCTCTTCTTGGCAAAAACGAAATCGTCGTAGAAGCAGCTTGAAGCTCCACCAGGTTTCGAGGCAATATTTTCTCTGTATAATCCCACCAAACAATTATCAAATTATTATTGTTATTCTTCTGTTTGGAATTTGACTATTGTGATTAATTCAGATTTTTAAGGAAGCGGGAGGTTGTTTGTAGAGTGAGTGAGACGGAGACGGAACCGCCACCGGATAGCAATAACGATGAGGTGCAATTTCCATTTTTTGTTAAATTTTGATGTTAATTTCTCAACATTTTCATGTTTCTCAATTCTTATCTATTTTGAGATTTTAGGAAAAACAAGGACATGAAAATGAGGATGGAGATTCTGATGCCGTCCATCTCGCTTCGCAGCCGATAGTTGCAGACCAAGTAAACAATGATGCTGAAACTAAGGCTCAACAGGTACTGTCAGTCAATTGAAATTTTTATCTTCCTTACATCTTCAAGTTTCGAGATTTACATGTTAGTAACAGAGTGATTGTGTACTCGGATATAGGCGAAATTGATTTCATTTCTGTTTCTCATGATGGAGGTAGTAGTACGAATAATTATTCAAAGCGTATTCCTTAGTGACTCCCATTCACTAGTTATTCATGAAAATATTGTCCTTTGAGTTCAGTATGAACCCCCCCCCCCCCCGTCATGAACATTATTTGTAGGCAATTTTTCCATTAGATATCAGTCCCCTAACAGGAGAGTCTATATGCCAGAATGTTGGTCTCTCATTATTCAGATTTCTTTATCTCAAAAGTGAGGATAATTAATTTCTTATTCTGATGAAGCGGGTAATTAGCTCTGTTGATGCTTATTGTGCTAAGGTTGTGTTTATGACAGGAAGTTGAAAATGTAGAAGTTTCCAGTGGATCGCCTCTTCCAGGTGTGAAGGTGATTATGAAGTTCTTTGATGTTTCTTGTATAAGAAGACGCCTCTTTTTTATCATCTCTTCTTTTTAACACCCTCTTCTTAATATTACAGCTGGGTGAATCCATCCGGATTCCAAAGGAAACAATCGATATTCTTAAGAACCAAGTTTTCGGCTTTGATACCTTTTTCGTGACAGGTCAGGATCCATATGAGGTGAGTTGACTGATTGCATTACTTTTACTTTTTCTATGTCAATTTCTCCACTGGATAGAAGTGAAGTAAACATAGGGAATGGCATGTGGATGTAACCTCAGTTGTTGGGTGAAGTTTCTTTCCTATGGAGGGTACGAATTTATGCATGCTTATCTGTGGACTTAAAACTATCCTTCAAAGAGTAATCGAGAAAATGCTGATAATGTAGCAAACCATTGGAATGTTAAGATATGCTTTCTAGCCTGCGTGTTTGAAAACCTTTGATTTTGTGTTACTTGTTCTACCAGACTGGAGTATTGTTTAAAGGAAACCTGCGAGGAGTGCCTGCTAAAAGTTATGAAAAGATATCAAAGAGAATGCAGGTACCTATATCTGTTCTTCCTTTATTTTATGATTCAAAATTACGAATGATTCCCTGTTAACATCTGCACAACCTGTTTGTAGGACAAGTTTGGTGATGAATATAAGCTTTTCCTTCTAGTCAATCCTGAGGATGATCAACCAGTGGCCGTTGTAGTTCCACGAAGGACATTACAGCCAGAGTCAACTGGTGATTCTTTAGCTCCTGCCCTGTTACAGGATTTCCGTGGAAGTTGTAGGCTGAAATCATTCTCTAAAGGTTATGATTTGTTACGATGATGGATTTGGTGTCAATCTTGCAGCCGTCCCGGAGTGGTTTGCAGCTGGTGCTTTTGGATTGGTCACGTTGTTTACCCTACTTCTTCAAAATGTTCCTGAATTGCAGTCCAATTTACAGTATGCAAGTTTCTTTATTTGTATGTTCATAATGCTAAGTCAATAGGAAGTATTCTGTATAGGTTCTTGTAGTCAATGGTTACCAATACACTATTTATGCTCATTTTTTTAACCCTTAACATAATAGTGCACACTCGCGATAATAGTTTGTTGTTTTAAAAATGTCCCAGGTCAGCTTTTGACAATCCTGAGCTCTTAAAGAATGGTTTACCCGGAGCCCTTGTAACTGCAGCTGTTCTGGGGGTGCATGAGCTCGGCCATGTTTTAGTTGCAAACAGTACTGGAGTCGTGCTTGGAGTGCCATACTTTATCCCCAGTTGGCAGGTGAATTTCATATGAAGAAAGTCCCCCAACCCCCCATTTTTAAATGACGAGTTTACCTGAATAAATCTGCGTTTCCATATACTAAGTAAATATCTGTGAATATCTGCCCTACAGTAGCTTTACTTTCCATATAGGCTGATTGTTTCTTTGTCACTAGTTTTTAACAATCATGTCATGAGTTGAAAGAACTGCTAGGAGAAGTGGACAGAAGTATAGAAATTATAATCTAACTTACAAATTATCCTGGCTTATCACGGGGCTGACATGCTTGCTTCTACCCGTGCGTGCTGGTTTACTTTAAGTTTCTTTTGCTAAACACAGACAAATTTTAATGAACTGTTTACTGGCAGATAGGTTCTTTTGGTACAATTACAAGAATTGTGAACATTGTACCCAAGCGTGAAAGTCTTCTGAAAGTTGCGGCGGCAGGACCCTTGGCTGGATTTTCCTTGGGATTTGTTCTTCTGCTTTTAGGATTCTTCTTACCACCTAGTGATGGCATTGGTGTCGTTGCTGATGCTTCTGTTTTTCATGAGTCTTTTCTTATTGGGGGTATTGGTAAGCACTTTGTTTTAGAGATGTATCGCGTGCTTAGGCTTTGTGTGCATGTTCAAGTTTCGAATGGATAACAGATTTCAGCAGACCTTTGTTTCCTTAAGCAGAGATAAGATCTTGACCCTGCATTCTTTCTTTTATAGCAAAGCTTCTCCTCGGGGATGCACTGAAGGAAGGCACTCCCATCTCTCTTAACCCTCTCTTGTTATGGGCGTGGGCTGGACTCGTTATCAACGCTATTAACAGCATCCCAGCTGGAGAGCTTGACGGGGGCAGAATTTCGTTTGCCATTTGGGGAAGAAAGGTATGCAATTCGAAGTTCATTACGACTTAAACTGGCAGCTTGAAGGTTGGAAATCTGTACTGATCAATCGTTTCATACAACAGGCTGCAACTCGCATCACCGGTGCTTCAATCGCGCTGCTCGGATTATCATCCCTAGTCAGTGACGTGGCATTTTATTGGGTGGTTTTGATATTTTTCTTACAGAGAGGACCGATTGCTCCACTGTATGAGGAGATCACAGATCCTGAGGACAAGTACGTTGGCCTCGGCGTATTAGTTTTGTTCTTGGGATTGCTGGTATGCTTACCATACCCCTTTCCCTTCGTAGATGAAATCATGACAAGTTTCTGAGGGAGCTGAGTCTTGCATACATATTGGAATCAGATACCACCTACTAGTCGATACATATGGATTGTTCACCATATGAATAACAATCAGCCCATATATTTCTATTAATACAAGTGAAGTAATTTTTTGGTTCTTTTACATAATTATTAAGCGCTTTGTGCAGAATATTTGGCTGAAAACCAATTGAAAACGTCTTGTTTTTCATAAATATGTTGAACATTATAGACTTAACAAGAAATGAGTTTACTGTCATCTGACACGGTTCGATATGACATGTTGTGTGGAGAGAAACTTTCACATTACATGACATTATTGGAGCGTCACGGTCAGGAAGGATGTACATTGGAACCAAGGTGGTTCCAGGACCACTTGTAGTCTGGAAAATATAGATGTGAAGGTCTTCCGATGACTTTTCGAATGTTTGATGTAATGTCTTTTAGACATATCTCGGTAGCACTCGACAAGTTGCATCGACAGACTCGACAAATTCTTTCGATATCACTTATCAGATTGCTTCAAACATATGTTGATATCTGTTGATATGTGCGCAATATGGTTCGGCTGACGACAACAAAGCCACTAAGTGTTCAACAAAATGCCTCAGTGAATAAATTGAAATGATTTTACTCATTTTGCGCTATGTTTCTATCTTAAAAACTTAAACATTTAACATTGACATTTAACACTGGACCCCCTAATGTTCAAACCGACCACCATAACATCAAACTCGTTCCATAGAAATGTATTCACAATTCAAAACGTTTACATCAAGATGTCAGTATTAATGCGTGAAACAAAGTGGAAAAATGCTTTTAAAAAACTCGAATAAAACGTTTTCCACTTTTTCAGATGTTGGCACTAAAACTCGTAAAGTCACTTGATTACCAACTATTATTGGTTGACCTAACTGATGCCCATACTACGGGACCACAGGCAAACATAGTAACCTACGACAGCTCCTGGAATTTTCATGGCGGTCGAAGAGAGAGACCTTCAATAATTGCAACTCCAAAAATAGAAGGAATAAGACTATTCTTTTCTATTTGGCTTTTCAGTTAAAATGATCGTTGAAATTGACATAATTACTTATTTTAGTCTCTGAAAGTTAGAATCGATATGAGTGGTCCATGACTTTATCTACTATTAATCATTTTGTCATTTAGTAAATATTTTTGTTAAATAAGGCCCAAAATAAGAAAAATACACTGAATTTAATCAACAACTCACCAAAATGATTTAGCAAAGTTTTGTGTATTATGTCATTTTATTCTTATTTAATGGAGGTTTTTCACGTAAAATCAAAATGATGATTGATGACTTAAGGATCATTTTTATCGATTTCAAATACTCAGAGATTAAAGTAAAAAGTTATGTCAATCTCAATGATCATTTTAACTAAAAAACCTTTTTATTTTTTAAAGAAAGATTCTTGGCTACTCAAAGAATTGGAAAGAATTCCTTCTCAAAGTGTTTCTTCGTCAATTTATAGAATTTTATGCGTAAAATCAGAACAATTCACATTATAAATTATTTATAAAAATTGTCTTTGCAAAAAAATAAGGAGAACCTGATGAAAAAAGCTTGAAAACTTTGAGTTTTAACTAAAATGACAAAATAAAGGATAAAATAATGTACCATGATTGATTTTTTAGTGTAAAAATGTGGTTTCTCGTTAAAATAAACAGTACCGCAAACTTTTAGTTAAAGTTCCCAAAAAAATAAAGATTAAAAAGAGAAAACAAAAGAAAGGGGAGAAAAGATTAATATTTGCACCCTTCACTTCTACTTTTGTACCTCTCTCTTTTTTTAATTCAATTTTACGACGGAAAACAAAACAAAAAAGTGTATCAGAAAAATATTTGGATAAGGTTTTTCCTATTTACTTGGATACCATTCCTCCCTTGTCCTTACAAGTGTCTCCCCTTTTTGCTATTCCTCCTACAATATTTGTCATGCTATACCCTTTGAACATGACTTCTCACTTGGCACTTAATGCACAATCTAATTACAAAAAGTTTCCTACTAAAAAAAATGAGAGAAATGAGATTTATGTGGTGTATAATTGTGATAATAATAGAAGGTCAGTATCAAATAATACAATAAATATACGCGGTGCATCATTATAAACGCATTTTACACATGATCGAAATTTTAAAATTCTAAATGAAATTTTGCAAAGAGTCATATTTACTTTTATATCCAATGTTCCGTGTATAATATCTAGACGTTGCATTATGCCCGCTAATCGCCTTACTTACCTACCCAAATCCTAGGTACAAAATCTAACATTAATTGCCATAATCCCCTATTTCTCATTCCTTATCTCACCTATTTCCAATTGTACATGAAGGTGGTCGGTGACAAACACAAAATTAGTAAACTCTTTCTCAAAAGGAAAAATTAAAAATATTATAGAACAAAAAAGTACCACTCCAAATTTTTTTACCAAAAACCAAAAAAAAAAAAAAAAAAAGAAAAAAAAAGAAAAAAAAGAAAAGAAATTGAGAAGC
Source organism: Malus fusca (assembly GCA_035220775.1). Lineage (NCBI taxonomy): Eukaryota > Viridiplantae > Streptophyta > Magnoliopsida > Rosales > Rosaceae > Malus > Malus fusca. Next base: position 29,905,133 of record CM069065.1, read on the forward strand.
GTTAAGGAGAGACGATAAATAAGGACGAAGAGATTGTCACATGCACACACACTTTTATTGGAACTTTGTCCAGTTTTCAGTAGTTCCACCTCCTTTTTCGCAGGGAGCACACCCCAAGAGCACCGCCTGAGAAACAGAGTGGGTACCGCCGGCGGCCCGCACTTCCGGTTTCTCTTTCGATAATGCCAGCCCTCTGCTTCTCCCAGCGCCTTGTGCAGCCGAGCCAGCGGCTGTCTCGGGTTCCGGTCATCGGCATTTCGAGTAGAAACTCGAGCTCACTTGCATGCGTCCCCAGGACGAAATGCTGCGCTCTCTCGAATCAGTCGTTAGGTGATTTAACATTTTCTCGGCTTGATTTATACTGTTTGGTTGCTGAGAAAATGCGGGAAAAAGGAAAGAAGTATAACCCTGTTTCATATTATCCCCTCATTTAGGCAAATTACTTGATTTAAGCTCAGTTGATTGGTGCTTAATTTAGGTTTAATTCTAGTGATTAGAACTTGTGATTCAATGGTATTTGTTTTGTTTGTGCAATTTATATGGATTAATGCCATTATTTTCAAATATTTTCTTTAACATCAAGAACATAATGCTTCGAAGTTTTTATTTAGATTCTTTCTCTTCTAATTATTTAAATTTCAAGATTTATTGGAGCTTTGGTTCTAAGGGACTAGATTTATGATTTATTTCTTCTCTAAATTATATTTCTTTATTTCTGTAATTTTTTTTTTCCTTCTAATTTTCCAGTTACTGAATCAAGCAAGTTTGTGGAAGCTTCAAAGAATGGAAATTTGGTTCCTCTTTACAAATGCATTTTCTCTGACCAGCTCACTCCGGTACTTGCATATCGATGCTTGGTTAAGGAGGACGATCGAGAGGCTCCAAGCTTTCTGTTTGAATCAGTGGAGCAAAACTTGCAGGTTTCGATCAAACTGTGCTAAATATGATTTGATACTTATTGGTTTTGAAATGATGGGTATTATGTAATTGTACATTGTAATTTTGTGTTGCATTGATTGTAATAGGGGCGTTTCAGCGTTGTTGGTTCTCAACCAACAATGGAAATTGTGGCAAAAGAAAATAAGGTGACGATAATGGATCATGAAGAAGGGCGCATGACTGAAGAGTTTGTCGAGGATCCGATGGTTATTCCTAGAAGAATCTCGGAGGGTTGGAGTCCCCAACTTATTGATGAACTTCCCGATGCATTTTGTGGTAAGAGAAGTGAAGATGCAAGTTACGTTCTTTTATGTCAAGATCTTACTAACTATCATAGCCGCGATGAAGATATTTTCTGCTAGACTGTATGCTGCTGGTTTTTCCCAAATTGGTTTGCTAGATCTCCTATGCTCAAGCTAACATGGAAATGTACAAAGATATAGTTGCTTATTTTTCGAGATTTTCATGGTTCTCCGTTTTGCTTATGTTTTCCTTTTCGTAATTCTTGAGTACATAAATACTTCAGAGTAAATATACATGGAAATTATAACACAATACATTGGTATATTGTTCCGTGAACAACTTAAATGAATTTTGACATTAGATGCATAGGATAAAGTACATTGGTTGTCAATTTTGAATGACTAAAGCTTTCCGATAAACTGAGTTGTTGGAGTTACTTAGCAATTTCAAGTCTCATTTTACGGATGCAAGGATAACCACTCTAATGTGTGCTTGGACATGCACTACTGCAGTTACTTTGTAATGTTGAAAAAGTAGAGATATATCTCCATCGGTACATATTCTTTGTTAAAAATCTCGTAACGTGCAACATCAGACTTTGTTTCAAAAGCCACCGCCTTGATAGCTCTGTGGCATTTCTGAGTAATTGTAGGCCTTCAGTTGAAGATGAAAGCCAAAATTTATTAGATGCTGGATTTATATACTTTCTACTATAGTTAATTTATTTCTCATCATTAACTAGAATGGACTACTAGGATCCATTTTGTTCATTCTCTCTTTAATGCTGTAACTTTCCTGTAATGCTAACAATAGTAGTTTCTCTTTATGCTTCCGATAACACGCTTAGTGATAAACCGTTTATGAACAGGTGGCTGGGTAGGTTATTTTTCGTATGATACAGTTCGGTATGTGGAAAAAAGAAGACTGCCTTTCTCAAAGGCCCCCAAGGATGACAGGAATCTTCCAGACATGCATTTAGGGCTTTACGACGATGTCATAGTGTTTGATCACGTTGAGAAGGTACTCTTGTTTCAATCTTCTTACAGGCATTGCACATGAAATAAATAAAGTTTCGATGTTTATGTGTGAAAACCGCAAACTGTCCTTAACGTACAAGTTTATAACTTTGGTGTGCATATGTAAGTACTATTTGTTTTTCAATTTTCAACCTACGAATTGTTTCCTCAGAATTTGATTGGTAATTACTCTGACTCAGTTATGGTTGAGGTTCTTACGAGCTTTTGTCACTCTATTCATCTCAGAGAGTTTATGTGGTTCACTGGGTGAGGCTAGAACGGTACTCCTCAGTTGAGCAAGCTTATACAGATGGAGTAAAACGTTTGAAGGATTTAGTGGCTAGAGTACACGGCCTCGACCTGTGAGTAACTACTGTACTTATCTCTAGTTACATTGTATTTCGTTTTTCTTTGTAGTTCCATATAGAATTACATTGACCTGTGAGTAAACAAAAAAGTCCAATCGGACCATATTGATTTGATTGTCGATTGTTAGCCCAAGGCTACCTCCAGGATCTATGAATCTGTCTACTCGCCAATTCGGTCCTCCTCTAAGGAATTCTAGCATGACAAGTGAGGGTTACAAGGACAAAGTAACGCATGCAAAGGAGCATATACTTGCAGGGGATATTTTCCAGATTGTATTAAGTCAGAGATTTGAACGTCGAACATTTGCCGACCCATTTGAAGTTTATAGAGCCTTGAGGACTGTAAATCCCAGCCCATATTTGACTTACTTGCAGGTTTGTGTGATTTTCCTTGTGTTTTTTTTCTTTCCTTTTCTGGTACGGCCAACATCCGTTCAGGGTTGCAATTTCTCTTTTTTTATATATCGCCACCGAAAAAAAAAAAAAAACAAACTTTTATGTATTTTCGTACATAGGCTCGAGGGTGCATCTTGGTTGCTTCAAGTCCAGAAATTCTTGTGACTCTAAAGAAGGTAAATATGGCAAGTAATTTTGGTATTAGTTTTTCTTCAACTTCTTTGAGTTCGTATGTAAGTTCTTAAACTTTTAGATTTAATCAATCGATCGTTAGCTACTCTGACATGATGATTATTATGATGTTACAAACAGAAAAAGATTGTGAATCGGCCATTAGCTGGAACTGTTAGAAGAGGGAAGACTATCGAAGAAGATCAAAAGTTAGAAGCGCAGCTACTTGATGATGAAAAGCAATGTGCAGAACACATCATGCTGGTTGATCTGGGACGAAACGATGTCGGAAAGGTTTGTCTTAAACAATTACCTAATAGTGTGGACATTAATGTGCAGAACACATCATGCTGGATGATTCTTATGAATTTCGGTTGATAAAGTTGTGCTGGTAATGTGGTGTGATATAGGTCTCCAAATACGGTTCCGTGAAGGTGGATAGATTGATGAATGTTGAACGGTATTCCCATGTAATGCACATAAGCTCCACGGTGAGAATCTCCGATCTGATCAAGTTTGGTGTCAGTTCACGGTTTCTAATTGTTCTGTAGTTTGAGAAAATTACTTAGAATCTTTGTGAAGGAATGAGAGTCTTCAGTGACAAAAGTTATCGCAATTCATCTTGCAGGTTACGGGAGAGCTGCATGATGATCTCACTTGCTGGGATGCCCTGCGATCTGCATTGCCCGTCGGAACTGTTAGTGGAGCACCGAAGGTTGTCAGTTAGCCTTTACTTTCTTCCCTTTTGCAGTTCACCTTCGACACAATTTCATCATCGTTTGTGATCTGATTCAGGTGAAGGCCATGGAGTTAATTGATGAGCTGGAGGTAACAAGGCGTGGCCCGTATAGCGGTGGCTTTGGATGGGTTTCCTTTACAGGTGATATGGACATTGCGCTAGCTCTGAGGACCATGGTGTTTACAACAGGATCCCGTTTTGACACAATGTACTCTTACAAAGATGCCAACCGGCGAAGGGAATGGGTCGCTCATCTTCAGGCTGGTGCCGGCATAGTCGCTGACAGTGATCCGGAGGATGAAAACCAAGAGTGCCAGAACAAAGCTGCCGGTCTCGCTCGTGCCATCGACTTAGCGGAGGTAGCATTTGTCAAGCAATGAGAGTGTTCCTTCCAGTTGTGTATGGAATGCAGTTCTCAAGTGCCCCCACTGTGACAGTATCATGTACACAGTTTATAATATGCATCCTTGTACACAGTTTTCGTTTATACAAAAGCTTCAGCAGCCAAAGGCTTCCTCCTGTTGTTTAATATCCTTTAAATTTAATAAACGGGCAAGTTAAGATTTAGAAGGCTCAATAACGTCAGAATTAAGAACAAAAAACGGCTTTGGTTATCGAAGCCTCATGCCAAAACCTACTTCGTGGATCACGGCGCTTGTGAAATAACTCGCTTTTGTTTGCTGCCTGGAAAGAAGCTTCGTGCAGTTGCGATTTACCAACACCGCCAGAGGGTAACCGGTCCTCGACCTAGAATTCCAGAGATGAAGGACTTGTTCCATCTCATCCAGGAGCATGCTCTCACCTATGGAGCAGGAAATACACCCTTTTGGAATACCAATCTCCGCCTGCTTGCTGTGATTACCATAAAGAATTGAAACGGAGCACTCGTTGTGGCAAGCCTCCATCCATCGTAATCCTGCAGACATCTAACCTCATTCGAAGATTGACAGTTCACTATCCAAGCTTCCAGGCTGCACAAATACGGCAGTGACAAACAAAACCAGTAACTTTCTTAAGGATTGAACTTCCCAACTCCATTTCCAATCTCTCCATCTAAAATCCCGGCGGTAAAGCATTCGACTACTTGAGCAGCAGGTCCCCTCCTTACCCTTTAAACAATCAAACTTCGGGGAAGATGACATCTGATGATTTCTCTGTAGTTATGCAGACAAGTCCACTAAACCTAAACTTGTTCAGCAACCAATCTAAACAATTACAGATTCAACGGACCCTCAACTCACTTCGAAAAGGAACTTCCCTGCATCTGGAATGCCAGTATCGTGTTCCTGACGGTATCCCAAGCCAATCAAGCACTGTCACGCCCTGTCACACCGGCACCTTGGCATCCCAGTAGGTAAGTTTCTATCCGGAGCTCCGATCCCAAATCAACTCGTAACAGCAGTACAAAGAATCTCACTTGACATTAATCAACCCAAATCAGATCAAAATACCCCCAGTTCACCCACTTTAAACACTCAATTCAACTAAATCATAAAATTCCAATAACCCTAGCAATAAAGCAGCTTAATTTAACAGCTAAACAAAAAAACCCAAATTCCAAAAACGGAAAGCAATTCAATTTCAATCGAAATCTATCGTTACCAAACAAAAAGACTTTAAATTGCTGCGAATTGGAAAACACAATACGATCTGAATACATTTACAGAAGAAAACAGAAAGCAGAAAACAGAGTTTTACTGAATATTTATGCAACGTGAAAAAAATACATGGGCGTACGAATACGAGCGGAGCTCCATCACCACTCACCTACAGCAGTAATCTGACCAAATTGCCGCCCCTCACTTCTTGCTATCGTAATCGACAACCTCGGAGTCGGTGACCGACCTCGAGTGCTGCACTATGGACCGTCCGATCGAGTTGATCCAGTCCTCCTTCTCCTTCTCCGAGTCGGCGATGAAGTACATCGTCTCGGAGCGCGTCGACAGCTCGAACGCGTACTGCTTGTTGAGGACGTCCTCGGCTCCCTTCACTGTGAGACACGACGCCACCGGGATCACTCCACGTGGCGTGGAGCCACGGTTCACGGCGGAGTCCTTGAACCAGAAGAGCTTGCCTTGCTTGAGCACGAACCACCGGCGACGCCAGGTCTTTATGTACTCGCCTTGTTTGGTCAACCAGCCGGTGCGCTCGGGGTTCGACCAGAACTCGACGCCGTCGTTGGTCTGCTCCGTCTGGCCCATCGCGGCCCGCCATAGGCTCGCCATCGCAGTTCGGTTCGGGTTCCCTTTTTTTCAGAGCATCCAACTGAATCTCATCCTCTGCGCAGAAAGCGTAAAGCTAGGAAAATAATGAATACTAATATATGCCCACACACAATGTCTGAACTTTTTTATTTTTCTTGTTAAAACTGAAGGAGAGAGGCATATATTGCGAGAGAACGTGGAGTGAGAAGAGAGGGAGAGAGATTTTTTTTTTTAATTTTTATTAAATTAGATATGATAAAATTATATGTAGATAAGATTTAAAAAAAGTAGCAAAATTTTATCTTATGAAATTATTCTTAATATTTTGTTGTAATAGAAGATAAAAATATCTTTTCATCTTTTTTTGATTAACAAAAAAGATTTCATTAATGTAGTTTTAGATATGAATAAAAATCTATCATAAGTTTGACCTGGTAGACATTAATTTGGATAAATTAAATAAAACTATCTTAATTATGACTTGAAATACAATCTCATATCTCATATTTTAAACATTACAATGTCATATCTTAATTTATGAATTTGTTGTAATATCAGACATTTATTAATTAATCTGTCAAGTGATAACGTGGCAAATACAGACCCATATTTTACTGATGTGGCACTTCAAATGGTCAGACAACTATTTAAAAATTTAATTATAAAAATTATTTTAGTTGATTTAAAATATTATTTTTAAAAATTCAAACAAAAAATAAATAAATAACCAACCTCACCCACAAATCTCCTTCCTTCCCTTCACTTCTCTCTCTCGCCGTGCCTGAACCCAGAACCACCGTCCCACCCCCTCTCTCTGTCTCCCCTTCCCTCCCGTATTCTCTCTCCCTTTCTCCCTTTTACACTGCAACAGAGCATCGCTACCGAGACACCCCAGACGTTCCTGCACCACCGAACCTCCCCAGACCCCAAACTAAACCCCAGAAACCCGATCGAAACCGGTCTCCCTTCGACCCCATAACCCCAGCACAGCTGCCTCCCGTCCCCTGAGCCAAAACTCATAAACCCAGTTGAGGAAAGCCCGAAGCTTTCTCCGATCCCAAATCACCACCACTTGTTCCAATTGGGATTTGATTCGTTTGAGTAAATTCCAACAGAGTTCTTGGAATCGGCGAAGGAGGCCGAGTTCTTTGAGTGGATGAGGGGATTGAGGAGGAGAATCCATCAGTACCCAGAGATTAGGTCGAGGAGACGAGTCAACTCATCGAGCTTTGCGTGACTCACGCATATTGCCAAGACTGGAGCGGTGGCTTCCATTGGGTTTAGCTCCAAACCAGTTTTTGCACTCATGGCTGACACGGACGCCTCCCACCTTCACCTTCTCCTTACCTACAGAAATCCTAGGCTCTAATTCTCCATTTTTTAAATCCAATTAATTTAATTAGGAGTGGGTCCCACAATTTAACAAAAAAATATTTTAATAATTTAATTTTTAACTAATTTTTTAATCCAGTTGAGTTAGGAAATGTATGAAGTTAACAAAAAAACTGATTGATGTCTGATATTACAATAAATTTGTTAGATGAGATATGAAATTGTAAGTTTTAAAACATGCAATATAAGATTATGATTTGATTTATAATTAAGATAATTTTTTTGTAATTTATCACATTAATTTATAGTTTGAAATGAACCCCGTAGACATTAATTTAAGGGAACTTTAACGAAAAACACTCGGTACTGTTCACTTTAACTAAAAACCATATTTTTACACTAAAAAGTTAATCCTGGTACTATTCACTTTACCCTTTATTTTTTCCTTATCATTAAAACTCAAAGTTTTCAAGCACTTTTCATTAGTTTTCCTTTAATTTAATTGATAGCTTCCACATAAATATTTTTATATTTCGAAATGGACCCAGTAGACATTAATTTTATTGTGTTTGACAAGTTGGTTAACAAGTTGACGGCATTGGACTGTTAGGTAATTAGGTGTAAGATTATAATTTAATTAGGGAATTGTCGTTAGCATTCTAAAATTTTATTTTACACTTTTTACAAGTGTATTTTTCTTTTTAATTATATAAATTTTGGAGTGTTAAATAAGATTTTTGAAGTGTCAATAACAATTTCCTTTAATTAATGATAATTAAGTTTACATGCCCAAAACGATAGATTACGATCCTAGAATTAAGAGAATTAATTAATTCTATTTGTTCATCGTATATAATACAGTAAAAAATTATTTTAATTTTTAATTTTAAATTAAATGTAAATAATACTTAACAAAAACTGATGGTACGATATACAATAAACAGATATAATTAATTGATGTTGTAGATCTCAACAAAGAAGATTCGGAGAGGATTTTCATCCCAAAAAGAAGACGGTCGTTGTAATCTCAGTCATGATCTTGAATACGTTCCCATGCGTATGATGTGACACCTAAAAGCAGCATCATGTATTCCATGGCCATTAAGATAAGAAATAGAAGAAGAATGGAATATGACTTTCTTTTTCTACTTCTCCTGTCCATGTACTTATGACATTTTCTTGCACTATCTGTTTTTCAGTTATGAATCGAAGCGAAGCAAGATTAAATAGTTTAAATTGTCAGAGAACTAAACGAATTATATTCATTAACTTTGTAAAGTTTTGGTGTCATTAAATTTTTAAATCTTCTTTTATTGTGGTTTATCATTCTATATGATTGATCCTGCATGTTCTTAGTTGTGATTTAATTACTATCTTTTACTATAAAAATCCTTTGCCTTTTTTGTGTGCTCTAAATATATGTTTGCAAGATTCAAATGATTTATTATTCGGAACCTGAATCGACATGAATATAATTGGAACTGTTGTGAACCAAACCGTACTTTGCTTTTTTTGTGTGCTCTAAATATATGTTTGCAAGATTCAAATGATTTATTATTCGAAACCTGAATAGACATGAAACAGAACTGGAACAGTTGTGAACCAATCCGTACTGTTTTAAAAATAAATTTTGAAGGAATGGCACCGAACCAAACCGTTGATATTTTCCAGTTCCGGTTCTGATTTGAGGGTGGAACCGGGCTAAACCTAGCCGTGCCCACCCTTAGAGGAAGTTTGGTAGATGAGGAAATTTTTTTCAGGGTGTTGGTAATATGGTTTGGTAGTACACTAAGTCTCATAATACAATTGACTGGAAATTTTATAAAAAAATTCAACCAATTATAATATGACACTTGGTCTTGGTACACTGAAAAAATTTCTCCATGATTGTGTGTAACGAATATATGCTCGTATTAGCATTTTGTCATCACGTGTCACTGAATTTTTGTCTGTAAGTAGAGTAAATCCGCACGTTAACGAGAGAGACCAATTGTAAGAATAAACTCTTGTATGACTTCAGAAACTTGAACGGGGAGATATTTATCTAATTCTCAACATTCGTCAGCTTAATTGTCTTAAGCTTATAATTAACGTATCACATTTTCTTAACAGTAAAACTGCATAGCAGCAACTATCATTTAGCTTCTGATTTTCGGTCTCTCTTGACAAATTTCTACACCGATAAACGCATTTTGTGTGTGAATGCAGATCTCTGGTGGCATCCTGCATTTTCATTCTATGCTTTGGTTATTCTTCTGCGCATGCGAGTCCAATCTCCCGGACTGGAAGTATGCACTTCCTCACAAATGGATTCATTTCACTTGTGTTCGCGTAGTTCATGTTTTTATCTGCCGCCTCAGTTTCGCCATTGATATAGTTTGCTTCCTTTCCTTTTGCTGCAGGCATTCTCTTCAACAGTGGCGAGGAAAGCAGGATCCACAATCTGCATTGTTCTTTTATGGAGATTGAAACTGTCTTTGAACATTTCTTTGGTTGGTCTTCTTCCGTGAACATTCCTAACACTAGGATCCCAGAACTGTTTATGTCCCTTGTATTGATGGTTCACCGCCAACTGCGTACTCTGTAACTCGTGAAACAATCAAGTTTGTAAGTTCTCTGTGGATTAGATACAAACTAGCAAGGAATGTCCCGCGTGATGCTGCGGGATTGAAAACCGTATGAAGATTTGTATATAGTACTATTTATATACAAAGGATAATACTTGATGTGTATTACATACTATTTCATGTCTCTGTCATGTCTTCAGGTGCAAGTAATGCCTTGCCACTGGCAGTAGTGGAGGGAACCATTCCAGGAGCTAAGGATACCGAGTGTGTCGTTGGCGATTTCAGATTTGAAGGCAAGCAAGGACAACCTATCCACCTCAGTTCCTACTAGACGCGAGGAGGAGAAGGCAAAGCTAAAACGGGAGAGCAGTTGCATGAAAATAAACCAAATTCTAATAATAATCTGGATACCTGGGATTGGGAACTCCATTTAGGCAGAGCTATATAAATGCATGCAATAATTGTAGCTCTTGATATTAATTAAGGGAACTATAAGTAAGGTATTTACAATTATTGGTGGTAGGTAATTTCTAAGTGTTGACACTGACAGCCATTTGTTCTTTCTGCATGCGTGGAAGAAGAAAAACAAAAGAGAGTGGCAAGTGTCAGCCTACTCAATTGGACTTGATGTAAGTGGCGAATTCAGGATTCTAATATTCGGTGGTCCTTAAATTAGAGTTGATCTATCCGAATATGATTGGAACTATCCAAATTAAAGTTGAACTATTTGGAATAGAGTTGTCCGAACTAATCGATGATTTTCGCTTGTAATATCGTTTCATACTTCAAATTCCGTCGCTACACTCTTCTCCTCCACCACATGTCCAAACTTGGATGATCCTCAGAGGTCCTCACAACTACTTATCTGGGCTTATGGGTGGTCCTGTGACCACCAGGGTCCCTTAATGTATCTGCCACTGCTTGGTGCGTTTGGCAATTAAGTTGACGCAAAGACTCAAAAAGAACAAGAATAATTTTTGGTGTCCATGATTTCCAGAGGCACTCAGACACTCTCGTGCAACCGGGTGACGTTACATGACACACATTTATGAAATGGTTGGAATAATTTTTAAACACCTACAAACATTTAATGAACTGGTGATGCCACTAAAACTATGTAGTGCTTAGAACTTGCAAGAGAGAATTTCTGCATGATGGAGGCTGCATTAGCTGAAAGACACAACTGATTAGTGTTACGATTGGGTAGTTTGAAAGACACAACTGAATACTTTATAGAAGAAAGTGTGAGAGCAATTTAGGAAAATATAAAAATAATATTAAATTCTAATGATAATAAGGATCATGAAGTCACAACCACATATATTCTACACAATAAATATAAACAACAAAGAAAGTAAGAAAGACTGACAAATTTGGAGACTGAACAAACTTTAGTATTGCAAAATATTAAAACCGACAGAACACCAAACTTAAATAGACATCCAAGCAAGCACAAAGATGATCTTACAAAGATCATTCACAAACCATACAATAAAACCAATTGCAAAAAGATTAAATCCACTTCACTCGTTCCACTCCACGCAAACTACTGTTCAAGTTCCATGGGAGTTGAAATGATGAAGACAGGCTCACTCGGCATTCTGATTCCAGTTAACACGTCCCTTATTAGACTCAGTTCAGCGACCACATTGCTCATGTCCTTCCGCTCTCTCGGCATTGCTACGGAACAAGCAACTCCTATTCTTGCAATGGAAGTCAAGCACTCCACAACCCTTTGTCTTTGATCATTGGGGTCATGATTCCCCCTATTACTTCTGGGATTAGTACTGCTGCTTCTTTCTTCTATTTGAACAAGTATTGGATCACATATTTCTCCCACATGTTCTGGTAAAGCCATCATAACAAAATTGTGCAGGTCCATACCACCTTTAAACATGTCATCTGTCGGCCTCTTGCCAGTTAACATCTCCAACAACAGTATTCCGTAGCTATACACGTCGCCATATGTTGACACCTCGCTTCCCATTCCATACTCTTAAGTTATATGAACAAAAACATAGCTTTTTTTTAATTATGCGTGCTTCAAAAAACTCGTGTTATAATAATAATAATAAAAGAAAATTTTACCTGGGGGAGTATAGCCTATGGTGCCTTTTATGACATTGGAACTTCTATCGTGCAAAGGAGATGGGCAAGAAGCATCCCGGAGGTACCTTGCTAAACCGAAATCACCAACACAAGCAGTCATGTCATTGTCTAACAAAATGTTGCTGGGCTTTACATCACAATGAACTATTGGCATGTGGGAGCGGTTGTGCAAATAATCCAGAGCACATGCTACATCGATGGCAATGTTAACTCTTTGAGTGAGATTCAGATTCTTTGGCAGATTGGATGGCCTATCTACTCCTTGAGCTGATATGTGCAGCCACTCATCTAGGCTTCCATTCACCATGAACTCATACACCAGGGCCTTGAAATCGTTTCCTTGAAAATCAATGCTTGAACAAGCAGTCAGTAGCTTGACAAGATTTCGATGCCTAATGCTTTTCAAGGCTTCACATTCAGATATGAAACTTTTAGAAGCTCTTGAAGTTTGAAGATTGAGTACTTTCACCGCAACATTTCTTTCTTCATGCTGATTGAGAATTCCCTTGTACACGGACCCAAAACTTCCAGTACCAATCAGATTCGAAGCAGAGAACCCATCAGTTGCTTTGAGGAGATCTCCATATGACAGTTTCAAGAGTGAAACCCCTGGTGATGATCCTGAAGTTGACTTAAGTGCTCTAGCCTTTCTTGATCGATAAAGAAGCGCAAGTAACAACACCAGGACCAAGCCGACAACCCCACAGGAAACTGAGATAATTAAGTTCAGCTTAGGAGATAACCCGCGCTTAGATTGCTTAGAGATGCATTTAGGCAATCTTAAGTGAGGTCTACAAGAAAAATGAGCTTTGGGTACAAAACAAAGGGCACAATTGAGAAGGTTGTGTCAGTTTGACCACCAAAAAGCTTAAACAGTTCACATTCCATAGAGGGCACCATCTATTGTGCCTAATGTTAAAAAAAGCAGACACAAAACAGTAATGGGCACGGAAACCGTGCCCAGTGGAGTCATATGACAACTTTTTTTTATTGAAGATGGGCACAAAAATCATTTTGTGTCTATAAAATTATTTGTCAGAGGCACTATATGTTCTATCTCGTTTGTCTTTACCTCCTCTAGCACACCAATAATTAAAATTTATAAAATTGTGGTAAATAATGGCATGGAGCTATTTATTACTGTACAACATTTTAGCCTCAAAATAAGTTAGAAATAATGTTGTTCAAATTCATTTTTCTCGAAAGCTGAACCTCAGATCTCACACTTACAAGTAAAGAAGAATACCACTATACCGTAGTACTAAGTGGCGTGTTTTAGATTAACTAAGGATCATTTCTAGCTGCAATGAATGATTGTTAGATTCGTATCTTTTTTAACTGCTTTTTAGATTGTTATCTTTCTGCAGGTTTGTTTTTTTATACTTGGTGATATGGTTTTTGGTTTTATAGTAAGTGTTCATTTTTTTTACTGTATTAAAAGTCCTTGATGCAGTGACACATAACCAACAATTGTGCCCTTAGGGTCGGTAGACAAATGAGTTAATAATTGTAGATTCCTTTTTATGACACTAATGATAGAAATTGTGTCCACTAAATATTAATAAATAATAAATCACTCTACTTCTCATTGGGCCTTCGAATAGATAATATATCTTAATAATTATAAATTCCTTTTTCTGACACAAAGGTTAGAAATTGTGTCCAATAAATATTAATAAATAATAAATCACTTTATAGCAAGTGGAATATGTTGGCACAATTATGGATTTGTGCCTATATTCTAGTATAAAACATCCACACTCCCTTACTAATTTGTATATGGAAAATAAGAAGGTTGCTTCATACACTTGTGTTTCTTTTGAATTTGATCAAGTTCTACATCATTGAGAATGGCGGACAGGCGACGTCGCGGAGTTAGAATTGGAACCGAATCTCCAGCATCACATTCGTCTATTGCTTCCAACATTACAACAGCAAATTCCACAACGAATCCTCCAGCTCAACGTCCACGACAACCTGTTAATGGCGGGCGCATACCTCGTTCTATTGATAATCAGTACATTCTTACTACTGTTGCTGATGGTCGGCTTGGCTACGCATTACCCTCCAATAACGGCTACGTACGCGCACCTCAGGGACGTGTATTGCCAGCATAGGCAAACCCAGGTAGGATAGAACAATACCCTGTCGATTTGGTTTCTGCTGAAACAACAATTGAAGAGTCTACCAGTTCTGTCGTTATTATTGAAGAACCACGCACTTATCAATCACAAATTCGTCCTAGAGGCCTGTCTTTCCCACAAATGAGCTCACGAAATATGCAGAATGTTACCGTTGAAATTTTAAGCAGCGACGACGAAAAAAAATTAATATATTTTGTATTATGTTATATTTCACTGGTATGTGAAAATATAATTATCTTATGCTATGCTGGACTGCTCTTGGGTCCTTTTATCAACTTATGTAGTATTACAATATAATAATGTTTTCTTTCTAATTGGCCCATGATATAAATACTCCTAGCATTGTATATTTTTTGGTTTATAATTATGTTTCCCGTTTGGTTCGTACCGCACAAATCAGTGAATTCACAACGTGTTGACGCAAGCATTATGACACTTTACCAGTAAAAGAAAAGAAAAAAGAAAAGAAAAAAGAAAAGAAAAACGAAAAGAAAAAAGAAATGAAAGAACAAATGAAGCCTGACACGCAAGCCTTTTATCATGCTAAATTGCTAATCCAAGCCTGCTCCCATGGCGCCATAGCTTCGTCTTGTTTGGTGTTTTTCTTTTGAACAAAGCTACTAGTTTTGTGGTTGAACTGGTTAATAAAAGTTTTGAAGATTTTAACTCTCGAAAATTTCTGAAAGTTAAAAACTAAAATATATAAGCGAGTGCACGTGAGTAGACCGGTTAAAAAAAAATTGAATAAGGAGTCTATACGTAAATAAAACCGAAAAAAACAACCATAAGACACCCCAACCCCAATAGCCAATGCCATCAAACTAGAGGTAGAGATGTGTTGGCCATCACCAAAATGATGACGAAGCTATATGTAATAAATTAAAGATGTGAGTGAATTTGAATTAAAAAGCTCAGTTTTATTAAGTACTGAAATTAATCTTCGACAGAACTTCAAAATTAAAACAAAATTGGATTATAACTAATAATGGCTTATAAAATTGGATTTATATTAAGTTTCCTCTTCTCCAAATTGGAATTCTCCCTCTCTTTTATGGTGCAAGTTTGGATTTCCCACCACCAAAATCAAAAGCTTGGGTTTCCAGCACTGCATTACACAATTGTGCCCACTAACCCTTATAATATTAATTAAAAAATAATTGTTATAATAATAATTGTGCCCACTACTTACAATAATAATTAAAATTCTACCCTATTTCTATCTCACTCCCTTCCATCTCTCAGACTCTTAGGCCATCTCCAACCGAAGGGTCCAGAGGGCCAGAGGGCCGAAAATAGCCCTAAAACCGTCTCCAACCGAGGGCTAGGCCAGAGGGCTCTGGAATCTGGGAGGGCCCCACGGGATCGGAGAGGGCTGGCTATTTTTTTTTTTAATGATTTCCTATTGCTGTCGGTTAAAACCGACAGCATTAAAGACCTTTTTGTTTTTTTTAATAGTTCTGCTATTAGTGTCGGTTATAACCGACACTAATAGTTTGAAATGTTTTTGAATATAACGGCTAGCTCAGCTAGCCGTTGGTTGTTTTTTTTTTTTTTTTTTTTTTAATTTGTTTTAAACATTACTAGCCGTTGGTTTTTTTTTTTTTAAATTTATTTTAAACATTTTTTTCTTCTATAAATATAGTGAAGTTCTTTCAATTCTTCACTTCATTTGCAATATTTCCTTCTTCAATATTTTTCAATATTTCCTTCAATATATTTCTCAATATTTCCTTCAATATTTCCTTCAATATATTTTCTAATATTTCCTTCATCTATAATATTTTGATAGGAAAAAAAAAGAAATTATGGCTCGGCGGCAATTGTTTACCTCTGACTATACTCCTACAATGGCGGATGATGAAGATGATATTGATTATGGATATTAAATTTAAGTCGTTGTAATTTTTAAATTTAAGTTAATGTTGTTTTTAAATTTAATTTGTAGTGGTTAAATATAAGTTGTTGTTTTTAAATTTAAGTTGTTGTAGTTTTTAAATTTAAATAATAAATTATGTTTGGTCCTATGGCCATTTGGCCCTCGGTTGGAGACGGTTTTTTGTGACAGGGCTAAAACGAGCCCTTTGGCCCTCTGGCCCTCGGTTGGAGACGGAGGCAAATATGGCCCTGTACTGTTCATTAAAATATTAATATCTTGGGGAATCTTGGAGGGCTAGAGGGCTCAAACGAGCCCTCTGGCCAGCCCTCGGTTGGAGATGGCCTTAGTCCATCGACTCTCACCCTCACTCTCCATAAATTCAAACGCCGCTCCTCCTCGCTCCTCCGTCCAGTTCGAACCCACTCCTCCGTCAAGTCCGTCCACTTCAACGCCGCTCATCTGTCCAGTTCAAAGGCATTCCTCCGGCGACACACACAAAGACACAGGAGGCCCAAAATACAGGTGAGGTTTCTTAAATTCAAATTTTCGATGGGTTTTTGTTCTTTAGGGTTTAGGGTCAAATTGGATGTGTATTTTGTCGAATATGGTTTATGGTTTGAGGACACTGGGTATAGGATTAGGAATCTAGGATGGGTGCAGGTCTTTGGGATTGGAAGGGTTTCAAGTTGAGTGTGCTCTGATTTAGGGTGGGTGCAGGACATGGAGGTCATTGGGAAAGTGGGTGGGTGGGTAACGGTTCATAGGTTTAGGTTTAGGGTGGGTGGGTGCAACGGCTGCAGCTGTTTTGCTTGGTATGAAATTGACAATTAGAACTAGAGTTGATTATGTTTATGAAATTGTAGAATCTGGTGCAACAACTGCAGGATTTGCTTGTTGTATGTTATGTAGAAGCTGGTGCAACAGCTGCAGGATTTGCAGGGCCAGGCTTAGCAGAAGTTTTACTCGGTAACTTTGTTGCTACCTCCTTATATCCCTTTTTTCTTTCTTCCAGAGCCTGGTTGCATATCTGTACTCTCTGTATAACGAACCCTGATTATTATTTACTCCTTTCTTGTTATCATCCTTTAGGAGATCTCTTATGTTTTTGTAAGGTTCTAGATGCTTTATTCATTGAAGTTTTCACATTCCAGGGGTGGGTATGTACTTTAAGATATTATTAAGACATTATTAAGACATCATTGAAGTTTTCACATTCCAGGGGTGGGTATGTACTTTAAGATATTGTCAAGAGATGTTTACCAATTGCCAGTGCCACACTTATGTTCAAGTGAAAAAGGATATGTACTTCGTAAAGTGTATTGAAGTACGTTGGTTTCGCTGCTTGGAATAATAATTCATTGCATTAGAGTTTATACGCTTTAGTATCCTGTTCTCTTTTCTTCTTTTCTTAATTCTGCACTTTTTGAAACAGTACAAGGGAAAGGATATCAGCTTGCAAATTGCAATTGATATTATATGGTTCATAGAATTGTAATCTTACACATTTCCTGGGGCTTTTATGAATATTTACCATCTACATATCACTTTTATACTCATTTATAATCATTCGAGGGAGCGAGCTGGTGAAAAGTTATAGGATTCTTTAATAAACAATTATGTTAATTTTTTTGTTCCATTTAATTTACATGTAAAGGTTCTTCTTTTGGGGTCCAATAATGATTCAGGTTTTTTTATTGTAAGTTTGGATTGTTATTACTTCGTTATCATAATTGTTGTGTATTTATATGTTTCATTCTTTTAACAATCTCAGTTTCTTTATCACAACATAAAAGAAGTTGAATACGTTTATTCGACTTAACCTTTCAGGAGGTGGGTTAAACTCTCTCTCTCTCTCTCTCTCTCTCTATATATATATATATATATATATATATGAGTCATAGCTACCTATCACTGTCTCCTTTGAACAAGTTTTATGCTTCTGCAGGAGTTGCTGCTCTATTTGGACTATGGAGCTTGTCTAGGTCCTTAAATTCATGTGTTAACCATATTCTTTCTCAGGATGGAAGTCGGATGCAGGCGGAGTTAGCAACTATGTATGTCACCATTTTTTTTTAGGATGTTTGATTATTCACTTTTGTGCAATTGGCTAGAAACACTGGTTTTCTTCTGGTATGCATGAATAGTCATGTTAGCTGTCTTGGTGTGGATCTTTAGCCATCTTGGTGTGGATCTATTCTTCATGAGTTGTAATTAGGAGTTGAAAATTTTGAGTTCATTGTCCTTCTTACAATTATGGAATTGAAGTCCTTCTGATATTATTCATTCACAAAAACTTCGTTTTCGGGATATGACTAATGTCTGCCCTTCCATCACATCTCTGCCAACCCGTTGCTTACTTGGTTTTGTATGTAATTATCTGAGTATATATGGGACATTACTGTACATGTATTTATCCGGAAAAGAAATGCATTGTAGTATATGACCAATATCTACTTGTTTTATGTTTATAAACTATTTGATATCTGAGTATATATGATGATAAATGCAATGTAGATGGCTAATCTGATGCTTGATGATGATGCATTTTTGGCATCTGTGGAAAGTCGTCCACACTCCCCATTTGGTGTAGTCGCTCAAAATGATTCATTTGCAACCAACCAACCCCATGCGACATGTAGTGGAAATACGCAATCAAGTGGCTCAACTTCTTTGTCAGCCACAACTCGCAATCAAGTGGAAATAGCAAAGGTGCAAATGGCTGAGCAATTGAAGGCCATGTTGGCACATGTGGGCATCAACATCGGTTCATTTGGAGTGGGTGCTCTACTAAGTACTTCAACTCAGCAGCAAGGGTGTGGAAGCTCACACGGTCAGATTTCAACGCTTTTCGAAGGTGGAAATGACAAGAATGTGCAGTGTGGACCTCCAGTTTCTAGTGCTATGATGCATGAGGACTGCCAAAGTGAGAATATTGGTTAGTTGTCATCAAGCAACCCTTGTAGATGTGTATTTTGTTTATATATTATTGGTTTGAATTGGTATACAAGCTTAGATATGTTGTCTTTTGTTGTATACAGAGAATCCTGGGTATGTCCAGCATAGGATAACATGTATTTTTTTGTTTAACATTTGGATGGGTTGTATTGTTAGGTTACATGAATCAGTCTTAGCCAATAACATGGGTGATAATATATTAACTTCACTATTTTAGTGCTAATGTTAATGAATCTAATGTTGATTTATGTTTAGTTTGTAATGGATGATTTGTAAGTTCCTCAAATTTGGTGGAAATTAGGTCCTGTGAGAAAGCCTGATGATTTCTATATTTATATAAAAATATCCAATTTTACCCCAAAAAAAAAAAAAAAATTTAAAAATATCCAATTTTACCAATTTTTTTTTTATAAATATCCAATTGTGCTGGAGCTTTATTGTATTTATTCAAATATAATAGAGTGGCACAATTTTAAAGTTGTGGTGCCTTTGCTTTCACATTTATACAGCAATCTTAGCCTTTAAAATAGCAATTGTGCCCATCTTACACCATACATTCAATAGCCTTTATTAGAGGTGAGACACAAAAATGCTTGTATTTGTGCTTAGCCTTTGGGCACAAATCATCATACTGTGCGCTTTCTGAAATGGTGACGCCCATAGAGGGCACATACCCAAAGATAGTAGCTGCGTTGTTGCTATTGGTCTATGGGCACAATTGTTGGTGCTTTTTTACCTCAAAGGGCACAGATAATTTATTGTGCGTAGTGCTCATTTTTTTTGTAGTGATACCTCCACAAAGCCGTGTGTTTCCCACAACAGATACCGCACTTGCATTCTTGAAAACTCCTTGGATTGGTACTGCACCTTCAAAATCGTTAAATGAAAGGTTCAAATTCTGCAAGAAGGGGAAACTCCCCAAGTAGTTGGGAATTATGCCAGACAAGTTGTTGCGAGAGAGGTCAAAATCTTCAATTCCTCTCAAAGAGCTCAAGGATTTAGGAATTGTCCCCTGCAATAAATTTTCTCTCAGAGATAGAGTCGTCAAACTTGTGCAACTCCCTAAGCTTTGTGGAATCTCACCAGATAACTTGTTTTCAGAAACATCCAAGAAAACAAGATGCTGTAAGTTACCTACCTCCATGGGAATGGATTCAGTAAGTTGGTTTCCAGATAGATCCAAGTAAAACAGTAAATTGATGACTGGTTTTGGAATTGGACCGCTAAGATTGTTGTGGGAAAGATCCAAGTTTAACATAAACTTGCAGTCTCCGAGACTTTGTGGTATGCTTCCATTTAACTTGTTTGAGTTGAGAATCAAGCTGCTTAATGAAGTGAGATTTCCTAGAGATGATGGAACATTACCTGACAGTTCATTCAAATCTAGAAATAGGTGATAAAGCTTATTCAGTTTACCTATTGAACTCGGTATAGTGCCTGCCAATAAATTTGCAGAAAAGCCTAGTCTCTCCACGTTGATAAGATTTCCAACCCCGATGGGAATGTTTCCGCGTATCTGATTCTCTTCAAAATCTATTTCCGTGAGCTTTGTTGAGAGGTTGCTCATAGATTCAGGCAGCACTCCTCCAAAATTATTAAAGCCGACAGATAAAAATTCTAAATTGGTGCAATTAAGTAGAGAAGAGATGAAATCCAAGTCACCTTCCTCATTATTTCCAAGATTGTTATCATCAAGATCAAGCCAATACAAATTTGACAGGCATGCCAGACTAGGCACTTTCCCAATACACTTATTGGACGAGATAGAAAATTCTGAAAGGTTTGAGGCATTGGAGATTGAAGCTGGTACTTGTCCAATGAATTGGTTGGTATGGAAAACAAAGTTTTCGAGGTTTGGAAATATAGTGTGGCCCAAGCCAGGAGGAAGAGTTCCATGAAGGTTGTTTTGAAACATAAAAATGATTTCAATTGACGAGAGGTTGTCTATGGAGGGAGGGATGGTACCATTCAAGTAATTTGTAGCCAGTGAAAAACGCGTTAAGCTTTTCAACTGGCCGAGGCTATTCGGAATACCTCCATGCAGATTGTTTTTTTGCACAGATAGCCACCAAAGAGAAGAAAGATTCCCAAAAGAAGGTGGGATTTTCCCACAAAAATTGTTATTGCCTAAATTAAGTCCCTGAAGCTTGGACAATGAGGCAATTTCAGTTGGAAGTGCGCCACTAAGAGTGTTGCCAAGTAAGCGAAGGTATTGGAGGTTAGAGCAACGTGATATGTTGAATGGAATATGACCACTGAAGGAGTTGTTATTAAGGACCAGTCTTTCCAAGCGGAACAAACGACCAATTTCTGAAGGGATGGTGTGGCTGAAGCTATTGTTTTGGAGGTTTAAAGCCCTCAGAAAGCTCAAGTTTCCAATGTGGGGAGATAGGTGGCCTGCCAGCCCACTTGATTGGAGGTCGAGCACTGTAACCCTCTGGTGTCTGCGGCCACAAGTGATGCCTGGCCAATGACAAAAGTGGAGGGATTCATTCCAAGAGCTAAAGATGCCAAGGGTATCGGTCAGGATTTCAGCTTTGAAGGTAAGCAAGGAAAGCCTATCCACCTCATTTCCCGCTAAACGTGAGGAGGAGGCAGAGCTAAAAACAAAGAGAAGAAAGAGTGGTTGCATGAAAATAAACCAAATGCTAATATGAATGCTTGAGAACTCCATTTTAGCTAGGCTGCAAAATGAAGGGAGTCAATTTTAGCATCCAAATTGGGTTGCACGGCTGGTTTCTGCGTGCATGCCGTAATTGACAGGTTGGGGAACACAACACATAGCTTTTGCACTCGCAATAATTCTTAATTCAAAAATGCTACTCTTATCAAAATTTTCATACAATATTTGTGTCATATCGGAACAGACAAAGGTACTCAAACTCAAGTGTCCCACATGTTGACATCCAACAAACCAATCAAAAAAATTTCTCTAGTGAAAGAATAAAACTGAATAAAAAAAAATTCTCTAGTGAAAGAACTATCATAGAAAGCAGAAAGTGACTTACACGTTAGTTATGAAATGATCAGCCCAGGTAGAAAGTAAAACTTAAAAGACTCATTAGCTAGTTTTCTACCTTAGTGGAAGGTTAGCTAGTTTTGCACTTAGCTTGTTTTCTACCTTAGTGGAAGGTTAGCTAGTCTTCCACTAGCTAGTTTTCTACCGTATTGCAAATGGTAAATTGGCTAGTTTTCTACTCTCATAATTATTACTCTTGCAAATTGCGATGCATCATTGTGACGTAGCAAATACTCTTTATTTTTCAATTTTTATGAAAGTATAATATTCATTCAGGAGACGAGCAAATGTACAAGAGGTTAGAAGGTTTAAAAGAGTGACCCCTGAAAAAAAAATTGCTGGGCTTTCAACCCGGAATCAAGAAAAAAAGGGGCCACCAACTTCACAGTACGAAAACACATTCAAATGGAACTAAGAAAAACTAACGAAAAGTCATTAAAAACTTTAGTTTTAATCAAAATGACAAAATAAAAGTGCAAGTGAGTAGTACTAGGAGTGACTTTTCATTAGAGAAAAAGCCCAAACTCCTTTAATCCAATCATAATTACATATTGCAAGCATTTGATTCATATCATTAATTAGCATTAATCATAACCCGATCATGATTCATCGTATCCCAACATCAAAATCAAATGAAATTCTACTATAATAACATTAACAACAGTTAACTTTTAAATCTACAAACACATTTTCTACTATGATGTCCCATGTTTCTTGATCATTGCAAATTTGCAACTACCAAAACCCAGAGGACCTCTCAAGCTTATGCATCACCATATGGTGCACCACAAAAACATGTAAACTGAACAATTAATCACAATAAACGCTACATTCTCAGTAAAAGTGCACCATATGGTAATAGATGAACTTTCAAATTTGGAATGCAAGTTGGTAAACAATAGTGTAGTGTCCACAATATTAGGAATAAATGTGCATGCAGATGTTTGTTAATGTATCTCTAAGTAGATGGTTAATTTAGTTCAAGACTACTTAATCAATATGCCACGGAACTTTATAATCACTGTCACTCGAACTATTTTAATTAGCCAATTTACTCCCTCTCCGTTAAATTTCTACACATTCCAACCATGTCAGTGATAAAGTGTTGTAGTAACTCCAATTACCTGTGCACAACGCCCTAAAATTTTCTCTCAGTGAGGTTTAAGTAATCAGGCATTTAAAAAATAATTATTCCAAAAATTTCAACAAACGTAATTAATTTGGTGATTAGCAATTGCATGCACTAATACAAACAAAAACTTGAATTCCAATGTCATGAGGATTAATCCAGCTGGTTTCTTCACTCCTATTACATAAGACAAAAGTACTCTTTTCAATACTACATAGTAAGTTCTATAGTTCCTATGAAAAACTTGTATTTAACCAACCTACTCTTTTCAAATGGAACTTGTATGTAACCAACCTACTCTTTAAATGGAATTTGATGTATGAAAAATGAGAAATTAAAAAACTTTGCCGCAGAAATATTTATAAAAAAAAAAAAAAAAAAAAAAAAAAACCACACACTTACTATGTATTATCACTTTATCACTTTAATTCTAGTTGCCACTTCAAGCTCCCTAGCTTTTGACGCATCATGATCATACTCATAAAGCCTTGATGAAACCAAAATCATTACTTTGACAAATAAATATAACCAACAACAAAAAAAACTAAAACTTTCAAATGGATTATGTTAAGAATCAATGTCAAGCCCAAAACCATAAGTAATCCACAACCCAATCTAAAGTCCAAGTCCATATCTAGTTTGATGATGTAATTGCTTACAATTGCAAAGTTAGGCAATGTTAGGTTGTGTGGAAAAGATTAGGCAATGTTAGGCAATGTTTTGTGTGGTAGTCAAAGTTAGGCAATGTTAGGCAATGTTACAATTGCAAAGTTAGGCAATGTTAGGTATGGTTTGCTATAAATACCCAAGTCCCCAAGCCTTGTAATTCATCCAAAGGAAAAACAAAGCTAAGTGCTAAATAAGAGAAGCTTTGCTAATTAGTGTTCTTGTGAGCTTTCTTTAGAGTGTGCTTTATTTTCTTCTTCTTGGATCATTAGAGTTATCTTGTATACTCTTTTTGTTCAACAATTGGTATCAGAGCCAAGTCGGTCAGGGATCGTTCTTGGTGGAGCTATCTTGAGTCGTGAGGAGTTTGGTACTCTGCAAGTTTGTTAGTCAAGCTTGATCGGTACAGTCGAAGTCTTGCCGGCACGATGGGTGACCTTCAAGTAGTTGGAGG